>JADRCH010000101.1:5540946-5652037 GCA_019843965.1 Rhynchomys soricoides | reverse complement strand
TGCAAGCTGATACAACCTCTCTGGAAATCAGTTTGGCAGACCCTCAGCAAAATGAGCATAATACTACCTGAGGACCCAGCTATTCCACTCCTGGGCATATACCCAGAAGATGCTCCAACATGTAATAAAGACACTTGTTCCACTATGTTCATAGCAGCCACATTTATAATAACCAGAAACTGGAAACAACCCAGATGTCCCTCAACAGTGGAATGGATACAGAAAATGTGGTACATTTACACAATGGTATACTACTCAGCTATTAAGAACAATGACTTCGTGAAATTATTAGGCAAATGGATGGAACTTGAAAATATCATCCTGAGCAAGGTAATTCAGTCACAAGGAATGAACATGGTATGTACTCACTGATAAGTGGTTATTAGCCCAAAAGTTCGAAACCATAGGGCTCAGTGTGATGTCCCAGATGGAGGAGTTAGAGAATGGACTAAAGGAGCTCAGGGAGTTTGCAGCCCCAGGGAGGGAGCAACAGTGGCAACTGGCCTGACCCCTCGATGCTTTTGGAGACTGGATCACCAACCAAAGAATACACATGGAGGGACCCATGGTGTTGGCCACATATGTGGTGGAGGAGGGTCTTGTTAGCCATCAGGGAGAGCAGAGGCCCCAGGGCCTGAGGGTGTTAGATCTCCCAGTATAGGAGAATGCCAAGGAGGGAGGATGAGAGTAGGTGGGTGGTAAAATACCCCCATAGTGGCAAAGGGAGAGGGGAGGGAATAGGGAGTTTCCAAAGGGAAGATCTGGAAAGGGGGAAACATTTGAAATGTAAATAAACTATGAAAAAAAAAAAAAAACCCAAGCTGGGCAGTGGTGGCGCACACCTTTAATCCCAGCACTCAGAAGCAGAGGCAGGTAGATTTCTGATTTCGAGGTCAGTCTGGTCTACTGAGTGAGATCCAGGACATCCAGGGCTACAGAGAGAAACCCTGTCTCGAAAAACCAAAAACTAAACAAACAAACAAACAAAACCATATGGTAGCTCATGTGTTTAATCCCAACATTCTGGAGACAAATGGATCTCTGTGAATTTGAGGCTGGCCTGGTGTGTGTATTATGTCCCAGAAAGAAGAAAGAATTTTGCTTTTGGGTCTTATTTGTAGTCCTGAAAATCAAACCTAGAGCCACATACAGTTATTCTACACTGGAGAGAGTTTTAACATAGATTTATTTCCTTCCTTCCTTCCTTCCTTCCTTTCTTTCCTTCTTTTTCTTTCTTTCTATCATTTTTCTTTTTGAGATAAGGTCTTTCTACATAGCCCTGGCTGTCCTGGAACTTATTATTAACATAGATTTTCTTAGGAAGTATATTCTATTACAGAGACACTTGTTTATCTATGGTCATTCTTGATCTTTTCATAAGAGCTAAAAAAATAAAATCAGCCTAGGAGTCTATCAATAATGAATTGATAATGAAAATTTGTTAAATCTCCACAATGTAATTGTATTTATTCCAAAATAAAATGTAATTCTGTGATTTGAAGGAAAACACATGCATGGAACTAAAAAATATTAAGTGAGGTAACCAGACTTGAGGCTAGAACACTGAATATTCTGCTATACTCAGGTCTTAGTCTCTAGCATATTCTAAGAGGGCAGATGCCAGGAAACCAAACAGGAGCCATAGGAGGGGAAAGTTTGCTAGTAGCAGAAAATTATCCTATAATTAAATTTCAGTAATTGGCATTTCAGTATTTGGCCTAGAGACTGTTTTTGAGGTATTTTGATGAAGAATGTGGCTAATTTTCCCCCTTGTCTGAAGAGTCTGCCTGAGTCTAAGGTAAAGAGACTCAGGTTAATTGCACTGACAGAGGAAGTCTCAGAAATGCCCATCATAGACTTTGTTCTCTGGTTAAGTCTCATGAAGAGCATTTTAAACAAGCATAGCAAGCTGAGAAAGGGAAAATATAAGATACATAGTTTGAGTATTAAGGGACACCAGGAAGTGAAATGGATCTGAATCATGTGTTCAAGAATATTAAATTGAATTAAGGGAGTAGTGACTTTGGGGCAAGATCCCTCCCAGCTAAATTCAGGTCCAGTAACACTAGTACAAGCCTTTAATCCCAGGAGGTAAAGGCAAGCAGATTTCTGAGTTCAAGAACAGACTAAAGAACTTTCTAGGTGAAGAAAAACTTAAATCCAGGCTTGGTAGACCACACCTTTAATCCCAGTGTTTGGGAGACAGTCATGCAGATCTGTGAGTTCAAAGACAGTCTACAGAGCCAGTTCCAGAACAGCCAAGCTTAGGCAGTGAAGGAGTTGGAAAACAGAAAACTGGTGATAATGTAATAGAACAAGGGGGCATGTTCCAGCCCCAGCAAAGTAGCAGCTTTGACCAAGTGGTTCTGGCTTTCCAGAATAGAAAGGATTACTGGGACAATTGATGCTGGTTAGGTGGAGCTAAGAAATTATTGGTTATTAAGAAGAGACCAGCATCACTGAGGTAAAATCTGGGAAGTGTTTTTTGAGAGCACAAAGAAGCTGTGTTCCAGAGATAGCCAAGGTTGTGCTTCTGGCAGCAGCTGTACTTGGTAATGTGTAAGTGTCACTCAGGTAGTACTTGTTTTGAAGGCATGAAGGTGTCATGAAGAACAGCTGAGGGTTGGCACTGTGAGAGGCCATGGAAAGCCATTGGTGAAAGTATAGCTCCACAGAGACAGGTGGATTTCTGAGTTTGAGGCCAGCCTGGTCTACAGACTGAGTTTCAGGACAGCCAGGGCTATCCAGAGAAACCCTGTCTCAAAAAAACAGAAAAACAAACAAACAAAAAACAAAAAACAAAAAAAGAAAGAAAGAAAGAAAGAAAAGTATAACCTCAGTTGCAATTGATGACCCAGGACTGAAAGTGTCATGCAAAGGAGTTGAGGCTTGGTACCATGAGAAGAGCCTATGAGAGGCTAAAGGTGAAGCCTAGTTACAGTAGAAGACCCCAGTGTATTGGAGATGCCAGTACCATGGGATGATCACCAAGAACAGCAGCAGCAATGGAGTAGATTAATATGACCTTAGAATGCTACAGATAACAGAGCTGGAGAAGTGATGCCAGCCCTTTGGCAGAGCCCAGAAGATCATGTGTGGATTCCAGATATTGATGAAGCTGTAACATTGATGTTATCTTGGAGACTCCAAGATGGTCGAAATTCCAGAGCTCTGGTTTATCTACTAACAGGGAGTGGAACCAGCCCAAGAGAAAGAAGTTTGTTGCAGTTATCAAAGATGAAAACGGAGTGAAGATCTTACTTTGACATCAGTCATGGAGATGCAGAATTTGGCGTTTGCCCATCTGGTTTCTTGTCTTACTTTGGGAATTACAGTTAAATGATTAGATGAGTCTCAAAAGAGACTTTGAACTTTGACTTTTAACACTGTTGAGACTGCTATAGACTATGGGGACTTTCAAAGTTGGACTAACTGTATTTTGAATTATGCTACATTTAAATATGACCCCCATAGACTCATATGTTTGAACAAGTCTATGGGGCCAGGGAGTGGAATGTTTGTATATACTAGGCCTAGGGAGTGGCATGATTAGAAGGTGAATCACTGTGGATGTGGGCTATAAGACTCTCATCCTAGCTGCCTGGAATCGAGTCTTCTACTAGCAGCCTTCAGATAAAGATGTAGAACACTCAGATCTGCCTTCATTATGCCTGCCTAGATGCTGTCCTGCTCCCACCTTGAAGATAATGGACTGAGCCTGTAAGCCAACTCAGTTAAATTTTGTCCTTTATAAGACTTGCCTTGGTCATGGTGTCTGTTCACAGCAGTAAAACCCTAACTAAGACACCTACTGTTGTGGATTCTCCAGGAAGATGATAAAAGAAATTTCTATTCTATAAGTATAGAATATAAATACAATTTCCTTACCCCCCCCCAAAGGCAAGCAGACTGATGGTGGATTCTGAGTAGCATCTATGAAATTGGAAGTTCAGGATGAATAATGTCAAAATATAAAGCCATCAACAGAAAAATAAGAGAGACACACACAGTATTAGTTACTTTTCTGTTGCTAAAATTCCTTCCCTGGGTGAGGTGTCTATTCTCCCCTAAGATCCCAAGAACAAACCAAGATAACATTCAACCAAATTTCTCAAGGGTTACAGGCATAAACTTTAAACTTTAAAGCTGCCACACTGGAAGGTAGGCATCCAGAATGGATGATGGTTTCCTCTGGGCTTCACAGAACCCCTCCCCTCATCTTACCTCTCCTATATATTCTGTATCTCCCAGAGACCTGGAGGCTGTATACAATTAAGGCATAATTGTATAGAAATGGTTAGAATGACTGAATACTTAGGAGAGGGCCCTATGGTCTTCCCCTTCTTCCTTCCAAGAGGAAAGGTCAACAGTCAAAAAGCCCAGCTGTGATGATCTTTGTTGAGTAGGTCCAGCTCGACTCCTGAAGATGATGACAGTTTGGCAGTTTGTACAACAAATGTAATGTCCAAGAGCAACCTGAAGAAAAAGTTTTATTTAGCTTATACTTCCCAGGTAACAATCAACACTGAGGGAAGCTGGGGATAGGAAGAATTTACTCACAACCAAAGACGCAGAGAACTCATGGAGGAATGATGCTTGTAGCTTACTCTTTGGCTTGCTACACACTAGACTTCTCCTATGGAGTAGGATCTCCTGCACAGGATGGTACTGTCCAGAGTGGATAGTCTCTCTCACATCAATCAACAATTACTATGTTAAATACAGGCATGGGCCAATCGGATCTGGAAAATTCTGCTATTGAGATTTCTCCAATTAGACAAGTCTAGGAGGGTTAACCTGACAGTTAAGGCTAATCAGGACAATTACTGCATGTGACAAGACTAAGTCGGGCTTTCTCTATGATGAACTCAAGAAGAGTGGGGAAAGCCGGATCTGCCAGAGAAGTGCATCTATGGACTCTGAGCACATCTGGTGCAGAAAGAGCCTCAAACAGATAGTTTACATGGCAGGAAACCCAGATCAGATGCTGAACTAGGCATCCAGAAATCACCACAGGCACACTAAAAGGGGACCCAAGAATCTGGAACTGACAGATTTCCAAACCACAGCATCCCCACTCCAAGTGTGTGGACCATGGATAGTTCACCATGGAGGCTGGATTTAACATGCTGGGGTCTACCCACAATAACCCAGAAACAGCTCCAGAGAACAGGGTATGGAATGTGAAGGTTGATATATCTGCAATGCTCATCACTCTCTCGTCCCCTTATTGCTCCACAGAGCATAGGATTATCTGGGACTCAGGGAAGAGCATGACAGAATAGGAAATGTTGTGTAGCATCCAGACAAGAGCACTGAACCCCAAACTGTGCAGACTCTGGAGATAAGGGTCGAGCACGGCAAGGGTATCTGGTGCTGAGTGAGTCTCAACAGTTCTGTGCCCATCCCTGCACAGCAGAAAGCACCTTCAGGGATCACAGAACATTTGTGAGAGACCTTGGCAGACAGAACTAAGGTAAATACAAGGTGTAGGCCTCCCCCAGCCAGGAAGAAGCATTTCTAGAGAACATAATGCCTTCTGTTTCATTTCATTACTCATTTGTATTGGTAATATTCTAATGTTTAATTTTTTTATTTCTATAAATAAATCTTTCCAATTTTTTGCAACTTTTTGTTCAGTTGATATACTATAACATATCTCATAAGAAGCTTTTGTGTCTGTCTATCCTTTCTCTAAACTTAATATAAAATATTCTCTATACTGTTTTCATACCTCAAACTCGGGTACAGCTCAGCAGTTGGAAGGGTTCCCAACAGGAGTTAAGGAGCTAGTGAGAAAGGAGAGGATCAAGTGTGGTGGTCAGGAGAATCTTGCAGCTCTGACTGATTAGCAATTAGGTTGCTTCTGTATTTATCCAGGTTTCACAGAACAAAGACAGACTAATGACTATCCAAGAAGTACAGATTAATCATTTTGTCTCCAGACATTTGTTTGATTTTTCATTGCATGTCCAGGAGTTACAAGTTCAACCACAATTAGAAAGTACAAATAGAACAGATTTTTATTGTCAGCCCTATAACTTCAATTCAAAGAATCTGAAGAAGTCTCCACCAAAACAGAAAAACAGTTATTATATAACAGCTTGCTTTTAGGCTGTCAGTATTTGCAACTTTATAGCTCTCTAGACAATATCTGAAGCAGGCTTTATGAATAGCAAATACTAATACCTAACTCCTTTTATTTATATCTTTTCATCATCTAAACTATTAAGTAGGAGAAGTTATTTTAGTCAATATATCTTATTTAGTGAGTTCTATTCTTTTAGGGGCATACCTAGTATGATCCCTTATCTTTAAACCACATTTTCAGAGAGCTCTAAGTATATTGTAAACAGAGGCCTTGAATCTGTTAGCCAGTTGGAGTTTATAAACTATCTTTAAGTTTACCCTGTTCCAATTATACCATTTGAATTTGCTTAGGGGCTGTAGTGGTTTTGTTCCCATACACACATGTGTTTGAATGCTTGGATTACAGGGAGGGCCACTATTAGGAGGTGTGACCTTGTTAGAATGGGTATGGCCTTGTTGGAGGAAGTGTGTCACTGTGGGAGTAGGTTCTGGGGTCATATGATTAAGCTCTGCCCAGGACAGAAAAGCCAGCCTCTCCTGGCTGCCTTTGAATCAATATATAGAACTCTCAGCTCCTTCTCCAGCACCATGTCTGGCTGCAGGCTACCATGCTTCCTGCTATGATGATAATGGACTAAACCTCTGCAACTGTAAGCCAGCCCCAACTAAATGTTTGTCTTTATAAGAGTTGCTATGATCATGGTGTTTCTTTATAGAAATGGAAATCCTTCCTTAGATAGGGATGGATATCCCAAGAAGTCATGGCCACATTAAAAAAAAATCATAATGTCAGGCAGTGGTGGTGCACACCTTTAATCCCAGCACTTGGGAGGCAGAGACAGGTAGACTTCTGAGTTCGAGGCCAGCCTGGTCTACAGAGTGAGTTCCAGGACAGCCAGGGCTACACAGAGAAACCCTGTCTCAAAAAACAAACAAACAAACAAACAAAAAATCCTAGTGTCTTTGTGTTTACCACAATCTCCAGGGCATAGGAAGACTTCCCAATAGGGTCGGATAAAATCATTTCCCTAAGGAAGAAGATAGTAAGTTTAGGAGTTTCCTTAAAAGACTCAGACATAACTTCTTGGTAAAAGACAAAATGAACCATAATGTAGAAAGATCCCAAGAATGCAATAAACAGAGACCAAACCTAAAAGTGAGGAACAGAATGACAGTGATTGCAGCATTTGGCTCGGCTTTGCTGGAACTGTGTCAAACAGCTGTGCTGGCTTCCCTTTCACTGTTTCCAGTGGATATGGCGGTGCCCTCAAATCCGTGTAGTCTCCTTTTTTCCCTTTAGTTTATCCATTTTTGTCCACTGTCCAATATTCCTTTCATGTCAATGTTTAAATATTAGTCACACACCCCAAAGCAAAGCAGAAAACTACACTTTCTTCATCCAATACTCTGTCTCCATACTTTGTAAGGCTCATGGAACATCACAGAAGAGGAAGCAGAACAAATGAAGCTCTTTGAGTTAATTTTGGGAAAAGATCTAAGATTTATGTTGAAATTCATTTTTTTTTTGCATGTGGATATTCAATTATTTCTATTCAAATCAGTTCAAAGGTGAACCTTTCTTCTATATTGTGGTTATTCCTTTGTGAGTAGGCATACTGACTGTCAAAAGACGGCAACCTAAGCTACAGACTGAAATCAGGTATCTGCAAAAGTAATCTCACAAGCTAAGGATATGGCTGGGAGCATTCACTGTGCAAGCATAAGGATGTGAGTTCAAACCCACCGAACACACATTAGAAGCCAGGTGTGGTCATATATGCCTACAGCCCCAGTGCTGTGGAGGTGGACACAAAGGCTCTTCATGCTCAATGGTTGCCAGTCTAGGTTCAGCTTTAGTGAAAGATGTTTTCTCAGGGGGAAAAGGTAGGTCACAACAGAAGAGGACACCTGATATTCTCCTCTAGCCCCTGTGCTTGTGCACTATCTGATGTGTATGAACTCCAGCACATATGTGCACATAGCCCCACCTACACACACACACACACACAGAGAGAGAGAGAGAGAGAGAGAGAGAGAGAGAGAGAGAGATTTCAGATAAATATCAGGGTCCAGCAACATAGTAGAAGGTTTTATAGAAAGAGGATTTTCTCTTTCTCTGGAACATGCTTTAAATTTCAGATGTTATCTTGATCTAAATAGTGAGGGTTTATCTAAGGCAGCTTGGGATCTCTAAAGAACCCTTTGGGCTACAGTTTTAACTAAAGAATGCCAATCAAAATAATTCCATATGTGATTAGGGTATCATATGCAAATGTGAAATGTGGACTGTTGGGGAAAATTAGGAGGTAAGGCCTTGTTGGAGGAGGTGTGTTCCTGGGGATGGGCTTTGAGATCTCAAAAACCCACACGAGGCTCAGTCCCACCCCACTCCCTGTTTTTGTCTCTGCCTCCAGCTTACAGATCAAATGTGAGCTTTCAGCACCCTGCCTGACTGTCACCTTTCTTTCCACCATGATGGTCATGACTAAACCCCCCTGAAACTGTAAGCAAGCCCCCAATTAAATGCTTCCTTCTATAAGTTGCCTTGGTCATGGTGTCTCTTCACAGTAATAGAACAGTAACTGAGATCGTACCTAATTTTATCTTAACCAAAGTCCATAAAACCTCATAAATAGAAAAATGATGGACAGCTGGAATCAGTTCCCATAGACATTATCTGTGATATCTGAGAATAGCCAAGTTTGTGCCTTTGATTTTCAAAACTGTTTGAGTAATATGTGAGAAAAGGAAGCAAGCGCACAAAGCTTATCTGATTTCAGATAATGATAGGAAATAGACACCAGGCTTCCCAGCACCTCCATCAGAAAATGGTGTCTATGAATCATCAGCAAGGTCCTGGCCTGCTTCTGGTTGGTGAGGAAAGTCAACATCTGCTTTAACAACTGGGCATGCACATTCACCACAGACGGAAATCGTCAAGGAGGAAGGCTGACCATGCTGGACAAGACAATGTATTTGTATAAACAAGGACTTCTCTGTCATCAGTGACATTACACCCTTTAACCATCAGTTCCAAGAGCTTACATGTGTTGTCTCATTATCTTTTTGTATAATTTATTAAAGATGACTTATTGAAATGATTTTAATAGGCAAATATCTTAAGTTGGAAAACTGATGCCTCATTCTTATATCATTAAGTCACTTCCAAAACTAGAGAAGATAGATAAATAAATAAAAGGTTCTACATTCAGCTAAGAGTAAAACTGCAATTTCTTCTTTGAAAATCTTCTCCTCTTGGGTCCCTGCTGCTTTCTAATCACTCTCCCTCTGGCTGTATCATACTGTATTGTAGTTCTCAGTTCACATGTTTGTGACAGAGGCATGAGATTAATAGTCACAATTTCATTGTAATGAAATGGAAATTTTCATGCTACTTGTAATAACACTGAACTCTGCTGGAGATGCAGAGTGTTTGTTTGGAATGTGCCAGACCCTGGATTCTCCCCAGGACCAGAAGAAACCAGGCCAAACAAGCAGCAAGAGCAGCAACAACTGAAGGCCACTAACAGCTGCTGGTCCACACAATCCACACACATAAGGCCACTCACAGGGCTGGTCCACATAATCCACACGCATAAGGCCACTCACAGCTGCTGGTCTTCACAATCCACACGCATAAGGCCACTCACAGCTGCTGGTCCTCACAATCCACATGCATAAGGCCACTCACAGCTGCTGGTCCTCACAATCCACACGCATAAGGAGACACATATGGTAGGTCTTTTACCTGTGTTTTTGGATAGCAGTTTGTTTTAAATATCAAAATGGCGAGTTTTAAGACTCTATTCATTTTCCTGCCAATTCCTGTCTTATTTAGGGTTTCTATTGTTGCAATGAAACACCTTGACCAGGAAGCAATTTGGGGAGGAACAGATTTATTTGGCTTATACTTCCACATTGTTGTTCATCACCGAAAGAAGTCAGGACAGGAACTCAAGCAAGGCAGGAACCAGGAGGCAGGAGCTGACAGTCATGGGAGGTTGCTGCTTACTGGTTTGCTTCCCATGGCTTGCTCAGCCTGCTTTCTTATAGAACCCAGGACCATGAGCCCAGGGATGACCCCACCTACGATGGAGTAGGCCCTCCCCACATGGATCACTAATTATGAAAGTGACTTACAGCCAGATCTTATGGAAGCATTTTCTCAACTGAGATTTGTTCCTTTCAGATAACTCTAGCTTGTGTCAAGTTGACATTAGACTAGACAGCACAGCATCTCTTTTACAAAAACTGTGTTTCTGGGTGAGTTCAATGGTAGCCTAAGTTGGGACATGAGTGTGAGGTGCAACGTGATCCTCCAGTTCTTACTGGGTCTTTAGGAGAAGAGTATTCCCACCAGACCTTAGGCATCTAGGGTTGCCATCACTTGCTGGTAACCATCATTAGTGACACGGCTTCAAGCAACAGCACTGTGTCCACTCACTCTTTGTTTTGCTTGTTGTTTCTGACATAGCTCTATGCACCCCAGGCTGGCTGGAACTTGGATGTAGGAGGATGACTTTCATCTTCTAATCCTCCAGCTCTACTGCTTAGTCCTAATCATCTTCCACTTGATCAACCCATTCCGTATCTACCCAAGCAGCCTGGCTGTGCACCTCTACGTCATCTTTGCAGCATTTACTCTTCCACTGTTTCCTGCTTTCTTTATCCACTGTCCTCACAGTTGGCCTTGAGGGGCCTTCCCTAAGGTCCACCTACTGAGACAACATGGGAGCTCTCCATCTGCCACTGACTCAGTATTAGGCAGCCCAGGCTTGTTGACTTCTGAAATGCAGAGCCCAGATTCTTCCCTGAGGTTCTCTTACATCTTTTGAGAGATTGATATTGCTCCTTCCACATTTCTTATGGAAGAGGGACAGGTTGACTCTGCGGGCAGGAAGGTGACCCTGGGCCCCCACACTTCCTGAAACTTTCTCTAATCTCCACATTTATCCCACCAAGTTTAAAAAGAAACGTTATGTCCTCTGCTTGTTGAGCTGACTTTTAATAAAATTCTATGTTCCCCTTCTCTAGGTTCAGAACCTATGGCTTTCTAAAGTGTACATTTCCTTTCTCAGCCAGGCCTGTTCCTTGAAAATGAAAAGCACTTGGCTTTCAGAGCATGTATTAGCTAAGGAGTTAAAATTTTAATTTGAAACTCAAAGCCGAGTTGTGTCCACCCTTCCTCCAGGGATGATGCATAACAGAAAGCCATTGCTCCATTTTTATTGACAGGAAGATAATAAAGTAAAAGAATAGAAAAACATGACTTAATAGCAAAACTTTCCCCAAAAGTGCTTGTCCTCCCCCCCCCCCAAAAAAACTCTAGGCTTTCAGATGGCAAGACCATATATATAAATTGGAAAACATGCAAACCAGAGGATAACAGACTTAGAGCTGCGGTAGCAAAGGTATGAATATCAGTGCATATCTCATACCACAGAGCTTTGGCCTGTACCCTCTACTAGAGAGGCTGACAATTTTGAATACTCAATTTCCTAGTTTCTTTCCTGTAGCAGTGAATTACTTAAACCATTCCCAGCAGGTCGAGCTTCCAGCCACCCCTCTGGATTTGTGAATGGAAGATGTGTGTGTGTGTGTGTGTGTGTGTGTGTGTGTGTGTGTGTGTGTGTGTTCATGCACACGAGCACGCACATGCACACACACACACACACACACACACACACATCGGTTAATTTTGATATGCCTTGGCTAGCTCAATGGCTGGCCACTTCTAATCCTCCCTGTGGCTAACATATATTTCCCTCCAGTACTCCTGGCTTTACACCTTCTAATTCTGTTTTATCTTTGCTGCCATGTTACCTTCTGGGCAGCTCCCCCATAGGGCCACTTTCCTCTTCCACCTACATTTTGGATGAATTTTCTTCTGTAACTCCTCAACCAGATCCCTTTGCCTCTGAGTCCTGGCAAATCTGCCTGCTTCTCATTCTCCAAGCCTGGGAATCCTGAAAGTCCCTCCTATGTCTGCCCTGCCCAGCCACTGGCTGCTGGAATCTTTATTTACCAATTGGAACCAATTTGGGGCAGGGTCCCTCAGTGTCTCTGTGCAGATACTCTTGTAAGCAGTTTTGGGGACCCAATTTATCATTATAATCTGAGCAACATTAAGTCAAACCCACTTCATCTTCACAGTTTGGGGTCAGTGGCAAGGTTCTGCTAATGAAACAAATGTCTACATGTTAGGAGGTGTCTAAGCAGGTTCTTGCATTCTGAATAAAAGAGATAGATGGAAGCAGCTCATAACAATCTCTTCCTTTTGACTCACTGTCAAAAGGAGGAAATTGCCCATCTCTCTCTGACCTTTGGAGTAAGTATATCTGTGATGAGAAGGAGCAAGTGAAACCCTTCAAGTCCTCCCTCTATAGGAAAAGATTTCAAAGAACAGTGTCATTTTCCTGGAGCTCTGGAGGAACTGGGACATTTGCCAAAGCCATGAAGGATGTAAAAGTGGTTATCCAATTTAATTTCTATTCAATTCCTTCATAAAAGCTACAGAGAAAAGACAGTTCTTGGAAAGGATAATTTATACAATATAATATTATATAAAATACATATGATAATATAATATAGTATAATATTTAACATACATATTAAGGCTAATTAGTAAGAAACTTTAATACAGATGGTCCTTTTGATTCAGTATCATTGCAGCAAAATGGCACAGTAACAGATACTTACGGTGCTGCCATATATAGGAAATATTCCCTGCCCTGACACAAATAACAAAGAAATCCAGAGGCAATATGCTTTTTGCCTGACAGAGGCACCCGGGAATTTATTATTTCTTCCCTCTCCCATGCAAGGATATTTTTGGGAAACTTGATATTCTTACCATCTATCTTGCCCATCATTTTCAATGATATTTGTGTGGATGAACCAAGATTAGAAAATTCCTTAGATTCCCAAGTAAGACATATGCCTGCTAAAGTATGGAAAGATAGCACCATAAAAAATGGACCTCCAGTCATGGAAAAAGAGGCACAATTATTACTACTTAGGGAGCTACTTATGTGAAACTTGGGTCTCTTTCTGTAGCACATATGTAGAGTGAGCTGAAATGCTCACTTCCATCTTTGAACTGGACTCACGACAAGAAAGGCAGAGCTGGAAAAAGATGACCTGAGAACAAAGCTATAAGTTTTCATGTCATCCACAATTTACATTTGAGAAACAGTTCTTCTATCGCTATCAAAACCTGTTTAGAAATATAATGTTTGGCTCTGGAACATGAATAACCATGGCGACTTTGGTTCCCAAGATAAAAATAATTGTTTTGTGTTTTACTTAATTATATAATTGAGGTACCCAGAAGCTACATGGAAACACCAAACACCCTCTCCAGACTGGTGCACAGCCTGTGTTAGCATCAGTGTGTGGTACCAGCATTCCCAATGCCAAAACATAGTCAATCTTCATCACTCATTGATTCATATTTGCCAAGTTATCTATTTGATAAAATTGCCCATATTTCTAAAATCAGCACTGATAGCACTTTGATGCTCACTTGAGGATGGGTGCAGGATAGCCAAACAATTTTAGGTGTCCTGTGCACACATTTCTAGCTCTGGCTGAATAGGTAATACTCCACCCTCTTGTTCTATCAAATACTCCAGTAAGCGTTATGGTGTGAGCTGTGTATTCCTATGTTTATTGACATTTCTGTGTTATTTGTTGATTTTGCTGCTTACAGTGATATCCACACAGAGAGATGACATGATGTCTTTTGTTCTCAGGCACAAGAATGGTGTGCTATGCTTGCGGTGCATGCACATGTGTCAGGTGAGCTCCATTCAGGCATGAGTCACAATGCTGTTGGCCATGAGGTCAATGTTAAACAATCAACAATACAGTACATCCAGAAAAAGAAAAAGTAATCTCTTGTGTATGTCAGCCTTTGGTAAAAAATTTAGGTTACATTGCTCCAGGGAGTATGATTCTCTACAGAAATAGAGCCCATTGGAAATATCTACAGTCTATCAGGAAATATCATCTGCCTGTCTGTCTGTCTATCATCTAAAGAAAAATTAAAACTAATTGACTCATGCACCTATGTAGACTGAGGAGTCTATCCCTAGGAGCACTGATGGTGTGAGATTCTAGACTCCTCAAGACCTAGGAGAGCCATTTGTGTAAGTTCCATTCCAAACCAATGACAACAGAAGAGCAGGGGGTTGGCCTAAGTGCAGTGAGGCAGAGCAGGAATTCTTCCTTGTTTGATAACCTGTTTTATCTTTACTAGATCTAAGTGGCTCAACTGGTAACAGGAAACTGCAAAAAAACAGCCTTATATGTATGCATAGCCAAGCGTGTGGCACCCCTTTGCCCAGCCATGTTAACACATAAAATTAATATTACATCTAGAGCCAATAAAATGTGAAACTTGCCTAGTACTTGTTTGCTTACACATTTCAAATGGCGACAGAACATGAAGAATGTTAAACTGGCAGGTGAGATAGGTGGCAGAAGAGTATGTTGTCGAAGATTTTTTTTGTTTTGTTTTGCTTTTTTGACACAGGGTTTCTCTGTGTAGCTCTGGCTGTCCTGGAACTCACTCTGTAGACCAGGCTGACCTCGAACTCAGAAATCCACCTGTCTCTGCCTCCCAAGTGCTAGGATTAAAGGTGTGCACGATCAACACCCAGAGAGGCTGAAGAATTTCTATAACCATTTATACACACATCATCACTCTGTGTGTGTGTGTGTGTGTGTGTGTGTGTGTGTGTGTGTGTGTGTGTGAGATACTAAAAAGTGTCCAGGTTTGAGTCACTTGTCAATGATTTTAATCAGGAAAGTGTAAAGCATGCCAGAACAAAGAAACCTCACATCAGAGAGCACTGGTGGCAGCTGCCAGGTCCATCATCCCCTTCTCTCGAATTTTGTGTTTCTCCATTCAGACAGAGCATGAAAAGTAATGGATTCTTTTTTATTTTGAGATAGCATCTCACTATGAAGCCCCAGCTGGCCTGGAACTTATTATGTAGATCAGACCTGTCTCAAACATACAGAACCCACCTGTTTCTTGAGTGCTAGCATTAAAGATATGTGCAATCATGTCTACCCCAAGAACTGGTTTTCATTACAATGCTAAAAGTATTGGAAATTTCTTAGAACAGGTATTATATAGGGCTCTGAAAATGCTCAGAGACACAAATTAGCAGATCTGGTTATGAATAGATTTTTCTTCTGAGCTTTCTTAGTCTCTGTGTCCTCCTCTGAGCTTCCTCTGGTTGGTAGAGTTCTAGGAAATTCATTCACAGGTATTCTTCCATTTGTGATGCATCTGCAACAACATGTGAGAAAATGCACAGTGGTCGAAAACAGGAAGACATAAAAAGAAAACAAGAATATACAGACAAGAAGAATGTTGGAGACACAGACAAAGGGGGGAAAGGAAGATACAGGTAAAGGAAAACTAGGAAAACACAGACAAAGGGAAACCAATTTTCTTCTATCCCTGTCACCCATTTCTGGGCAACAATAGTAATTCACACTAATATAATTGATCAAAACTCATAGGAACTCACTTAATTATTTTATAACAAAGAACTTGAATTACTATTTCCCAAAACTGAAAGAAAGACAGTTTCAGCAAAGTCATTCCTATCTTTCATGATCTTCTTTTGAAAAGCCAACAGAGGATGAGCATGGTTATCAGTACCACAGTGCCCATGGGCTGGTTTTAACTTCATGGACTTGAGTAATGTTCTCACACTGTAAAAATCAGGTTTCTATGCTGGTCAGCCAGTTCATGACTCTCCTCAGCACCGAAGTATTCCCAAAGGCTTCAATGTTTAATCAGAAGGAAATCAAGGGAGGTCAAATTTATTTTTTTCATATACCCTCTGTTCAAAATAAAGGCACCAAGGACTATGGAGAAGAAGAATGAGACTCTTTGTAAACCTCAATGTTCTGACAAGAATGATAAATTTCTATTAAAATTTATAGATGAATAATTAGGGCTTCCATGCAGTTTGGTTGACTGGTGGCCCTTTTGGGTAGAGCCCTTTTTATACTATAGTTCAGTAAGTCAAAGGTAAGTTCTGTAAACCTACTCAATGGAAAATTTCAAATTGTCTACTTGTTTTAGGTTGAAGCAGGCAAGGGAGTTGTTGTGTGTGATGATGGTTAAGGGGCAAGTTGGTGCAACTTTTAGGAAGCAGCTGGACAATGCTTATCACAAATCAATATGGTCATCCTAAGTGCTTGCTTATCTCTCTTTGGTCTATAAAAGCAACAGCATGCACAAACATGTGCATTCATGGTTGAGGAGATGCCTCAGTTAGTAAAGAGCTTGGTGTACAAGTGTGGGGACCTGAATTCAGCTCGCCAACCTCCAAACCCATGTAAAATTCTGGGCTCAAGGGCACATGCCTATAATCCAACCACTGTGGAAGAAGGCAGATACTGAGAGGTCTTTAAAGCTCATTGGATAGCCAGCCTACCTAAATCAAGCTCAGTGACAGACCCTGTCTTAAAAAAAAAATGTAGAAAGCAACTGAAGAAGATGCCCTGTCTCTGCCTCTAGCCTCCATATGGATTAACACATGGACACACTCATCTACATGTACACGTGACGTGCTTACGTCACCCCCACTGAAACCCATGTGATTTAAGAACTCTCATTGTAACAACACCTGTAATAGTTACAAATACAAGGGGTTATTTGCAAATGAAACTATATTATACTTAAGAGGTCCCAAAAAGTCTTCCAGAAAACATTTGGTAACAATCGACAATTTCAACAATGTGGCAGGATATGGAATCAAGTTTCAAAAAGCAGTAGCTTTTGTATACTCCAACAAACATACAGAGAAAGGGATCATGGGTAAAGTCTATGATCAGTGGAACATGAACAAGAACAATGCTTGAGGGATTGCCATTCCAGATTGTGAGTTATATTACAGAGCTATAGTAATAAAACACAATATGGCACAACCATAGATGTGTAGACTATTGCACTAAAACAGGAAATGCAAATATGAGTACATGAAATTACAGATGTCTAATTCAACATAGACACCAAATATATATACTGGAGACAGCATCTTCATCAAGTGGTGCTGAGGAAACAGAATGTGCACAAGCAGAAGAATGACACTGGACACTTATCTATCTCTTTGCACAAAGATTAACAGCAAATGCACCAATGATCTGAACAGGGAACCTGAAACTAAAGTATGAAAAACAATGTACCCTATAGGATACAGGAAAACGGGATACAGGAAATACAGGATACAGGAAATACGGGATACAGGAAAATAGACAGCACCCTACAGGATACAGATGTAGGAAAAGACTTCCTGAATAAGACTCCATTTGCCCAGGAATTGAGGCCAACAATTGGCAAGTGGAACCTCACAAACTAAAAAGTTTCTGTACAGCTAAAGAAATACTCCATAGAGTGAAGAAAAATCCCACAGAATGGGAGATAATCATTGAAAGATCTCTATTAGACTCTATTAGATAGAGGATTAATATGCAAGACAACACAAAGAACTAAAAAACCAAAAAAACCAAACAAACAAAAAAACAAAAAAAACAAAATAACAAAAAACCACCCATTCAAAATGAATGCTCTTGGTATCAGACCAGTGAGTTTTCAAAAGAAGAAATAAAATGGATAAAAAATGTTTTCAAAAAATAGTTGCTTTTCCTTGCTGTTGGGAAAATGTAAACCAAAACAGTTTTGAGATTTCATCTTACCCCAGTCAGAATGGCAAAGACCCAACAAAACAAATGACAGCCAGTGCTAGAGAGGATGTGGGGCAAAGGGAGCCCGCATGCACTGTTTGGATTGCAAGCTAGCTCAGCCACTCTGTAAAGTCACTGTGGAGAATCCTCAAAACTCCACCATCTATACCACTCCTTGGCATAGGACTTGATCTCCTACTCACAGATACATGTTTGTGGCTCTATTCACAACAGCTACAACATCACACAATTTAAGTGCCCTTCAGCTGGTGAAGGAGTGATAAAATCATGGCACATACATACTGTGGAATTCTGTTCAAATGTAAGAAAATTTGAAATCATGAATGTTGCAGGTAAATGCATGGAATGAGAAAAAAAATCATACTGAGTGAGGCAAGACAGGTACAAAAGGACAAATGCTGCTGTTATCAGTCATCTGAAGTTCTTAACTCTGAATCCAGATGTGAGCACCATAATCTGGAGTAATTTCGGAAACAAGGAAGGAAAAAGAAGACTATTCTTCAGAGCAAATCCAAGTCAACCTGAGCTACACAGAGAAACTCTGTCTCAATTAATAATAATAAAGGAGAGAAAAGCAATAGAATGGACAGTTGCAGTGCACAAGTGAGATAAAAGGGGTAACTGGAAAATGAGACCCAACTTGGTGAGAGGGAAGGATATAGGTACAGAAAAAGGAGGGAAGAGAGTCAAAGGACAACTACATCTGAGAAAGTCATAATGAATCATACTATTATGTATCTACCTAATTAAAAAATATATATATATAAAACACAAAATTCTGTGTATATATTTACAATTTAAAAATTTTTTCCCATGGACTATCTAAACAAAACCCTAACACCAAAAATAAGAAACACCCATTTGAATTGATTGTCAGGGTTGTCCAAGAGATGACCAAAACAGTATAATTTATTTGTGTTACCTTTGGCTGTACCACAGTGATGTCTCTATTGCTGAAGACAACATGTACTTCAGGCATAGGATCCAGAGGACCTGAACTGTATCTGACTTTGAAGTTTCATCTCTGGGGACTAGCTTTCATAGTACTGGAAGGCACCAAGTAAACTTCCAAGAGAGAGAAGCAACCAGTCATCCTGCCCAGCTATGATGCCTGTAATCTATACTCCTAAGGGTACAGTACTAGAATGAATACCTTGGAGGTGAACAATAGCTCTCTAATTGGACTTAAGGCAAACAAAAGGGAAATTATGCTAACCTAAACAAGAGAAGTCACGATATTGAAAGAGAACCTTTAACTGCCACTACACTGAGCCAGGAAAATCAGTAACTGTACTCTAAACATTTATCCCTATACCTGCAGATAGAATGGTTTACACCCCTCATCTAGGAAACCTCTCATTGCAACATAGCCCTTTTCAGAAAACCACAACTGATAAAAATCCAGAGAATGTGAGATTGTGCAGTGTTGGTGATTAGTTCTAATTCATTGATTTAATCGAGAAACTTCATGGTCAAAGGCTAAAGGTCCTTGTCCCCTACTGGTTTTTGATCGATCAATAAAGATGCCAGTAGCTAATAGCTGGGCAAAGGGAGATGGGGCAGCACCCTGAGATTTGCTTTGGCTAGGACTTGGGAAAGAGGAGAGAAAGAGAATTGCCATGACTGTGGAAGAAGGATGGGATGTAGGAGCTACAGAAGAGAAAGCCAACTAGTCGTGTGAGAATTCAGATGGGTGGCCACTGGCTACTTTCCCAATTGGGCCTGGGGTAGCAGGGGTAGGTTTAGGAGTGCCCAACCTTTAATCTAGCCAGGACATTTCAAAAATAAGCTAATGTGTATATGCCTTTCATTCACATATTCAAAGAGTTCCTGGGCAGGTGGCTGGAAGTATGTGACCTGCTGGGAGCACAAAGTGGTGTAGCCAAACTCACTGCTACAGTGTGGTGCCCAGTCCTGATTTATACACTTAAAACACAACTCCTAAGCCCAAGGATAGGGGGTAATTCTGAAGACGAGGCAGGAAGATTGTAGGAGTCACAGGAACAGGGAACAAGCAGAAAGATTATGTCTCCAAGAACTGTCAGAGAAGCTACACCCGTAACATGTCATCAACATGGTAGGCTAATCAAGACCTGATCAATGATGACATCAGTAGAAATTCTAACACGAACTGGGAACACTCAGAAGGCCTACCCTAGACAAAGAACTTCAGCCAACTTGTGAATGATGAGCAGGAGAAACAGTTTTCCTAGGAAAGAGCCTCCTGAGTGGATTATCCAATATCAAGTAGTCATCCCTGGAATTATATATGTACAAGTAACATTATATCTATGATCTGAGACAGTTTTATTTATAAATATATATATATATTACCTAACACACACACACACACACACACACACATATATATATATTCTTAAAACAAATAAAGAAAAAGAAAGAAATGGGAGTACCTGGGAAAAGGAAGAGGGAAATGATGTAATTATATTATAATTTCAAAAACTAAAAATATTATTAAAAATTAGATTACAACTGAAACTTATTCATACAAAAAGAAGAGTGAATACAGAGCAGGGAGCTGTGTAATTCTCTGCATCAACTCTGCTGCAACAACTCTTCAGCCTTCCTTTGCCTCTCACCTGTCCTATCCATCTTTCTTTGATCCAAACCCTCAAACCACAATCTGCTCAATTCCTACAGTCTTAACCCCCAGAGAACCCCTAAGCATCTTAATTGCCTGAGTGCTTATGTTTGACTTTTTATTTGTCAAAGTCTGAGTCTGTAGGTCTGTTTAAACTTGCGGGTTGCTTGAAAGGTTCTGGGGGCTCAGAGAGCCCACAGTGTTCGGGGGTGGTAAAGAGCTATGGACAGACGTGCCTTAACGTTGAGACTGCGGGGAACCTGGGGGACACCCCAGGTGCCCTGGAAGGAGTCAGAAAGACTCCCCTCCATTAGACCAGGTTAGGCATGAGCTGGCTGTGTCACCTGATTAATTGGATTCTTCCTCCTGTGACAGAGGCGATTTGTCTGTCTTTGATTGTCTTTCTGTGTGTTCTTGGACTGGGCCTGATGAAATTTTCTGGACACGAGACAGCAACGCTCCTCTCTGCTGGGGATTGTCCTGAGTCGTTAGGATGATTTCCAGCATGTAACCTGTCACTGGAGGTAAAGAAAAAAAAGCTCCTGACATTGTGCTCATCAGAATGGCACCCCTTCGAGTTAGATGGCCCCCAGAGGGGACCTTTTACCTCCACACAGTTGTGGCTGTCTAGTGAAAGATTGTTGAAGCTGGGTTTGCTACCCATCCTGATCAGGTACCCGATCAGGTATTGTGGTCTGAGGAACTTATTAACTGATCCTCCTTTTTAGATTCAGGGGTTTCCTTCCCAGCAAGATGTGCCCTCCAGGCACAGAATGTGCCACCCACAGAGCTGGACCAGAAGAAGGAGCTTCTCCAGGATCCAAGGACAGCAGACCTTCTTCTCTTGGATTCCCCTCTTCCTCCTCCTCTGTACCCCAGTCCTTGCCCATAGTGCTCCCCTGACACCCCAGTCAGATGCCACCCAGTCAGTCTCATCCCTGTCAGCCATGTACCTCTCACTTCCATGACCTGAGGGGGATCCAGGTCCCACTATGGGCACCCGAAGCAAGAGAACCACCCCTCCAGAGATGATGGTGGCTATCCTCCTCCAAGCCTATAGTCCCACAGATAGGGATAGAAATCAGACCATACAGTATTGGCCTTTCTCCTAGGTTGACCTGTGTAACTGGAAGGCTCAGGACCCCCATTTCTCAGACAACGCTAAAGGGTTGATTATTCTTTTTGAGACTATCTTGTTTACTCATCAGCCCACTTGGAATGATATCCAGCAACTCATGAGAGTGTTTTTTGCAACTGAAGAGTGGGAGAGAATCATGCAGGAAGCCAGGAAGAATGTCCTCTCAGCTACAGGGACCTCCTCAATTGACCAGGAGGTCACTGATAGTGGGTTCCTTCTGACTAGACCAAATTAGGATTTTAATATGGCTGCAGGTAAGGAGCACCTAAAAGTCTACCACCAGGCTCTGTTGGCAGGTCTCAAGGGCGCTGTGAAGCAACCCACCAATTTGAGGTATGGTAAGGAGGTATGGCAGGGCTCTGATGAGTCACCCTAGGCCTTCCTTGAGCAGATCATGCAGGCATTTTGCCAATATATGCCCTGTGACCCCAGTACCAAAGAGCACAAGGACACTCTATGAGACCATGGTATTCATAGATCAGGTTGTGAGAGACATTAAGAGGAAACTTCAGAGAGTAGAGAGATTGCAAGGTAACTCTCTGAGCAGAGAAGGTCTATCATAACAGGGAAACCAAAGAAGAAAAAAGGGAAGAAAGCCAAAAGAGGCAAAACAGAAAGAACTTAGGACAGAAAAGTGCCAAGACAGGAACTTACAGAGAATTCTAGCAACAGAAATCAGGGGAAACAGAGGAGGCCAGGAACCATAGGCTAGGAGACAGAGGTCCCACTTGAGAAAGACCAATGTGCTTACTGTAAGGAGCGTGGCCATTGGGTCTGGGAATGCCCCAACAAAAAGAAATGGGGAAAAAAGCCCCAAGACCGGGAGAAATGCCCCTAGATCCAGAAGGTACTAGCCCTGGGTGAGGAAACCAAGTAGGGGGGATGGGGTTCAGAACACCTCCCCATACCCAGGGTAACTTTAAAGGTGGAGGGGAAGCCTACTCAGTTTCTGGTAGACATTGGGGCACAACATTCAGTGCTTCTCCAAACAGATGGCTCCATATTTAAAAAAACATCATGGGTACAAGGTACCACCGGGACCAAGCAATATTCATGGACTACCCGAAGATCAGTTGATGTGGGCATGGGTCATTCTTTCATGGTTGTTCCAGATTGTATCTACCCCCTCCTTGGCCGGGACCTGCTCACCAAAATGGGAGCCCAGATCCATTTCCTCCCGGAGGGGCCCCAAGTTAAAGGCCTCCAGGGAAACCCACTCCAAGTCCTGAATCTCAGGCTAGAGGATGAATAAAAGCTGTTTGAGACTTTGGACAGAGCACCCCAGGACCTAGACTGGTGTCTTGAGGCCTTTCCCCAACCTGGGCTGAGACAGCAGGGATGAAGAGAGGCACTAACCATCCCCCCCCCCATCCATGTGGAGCTCAGGGCCCAAGCCTACCAGATGTCTATGCGCCAATATCCCATGTCAAGGGAGGCCCGAGACAGAATCAGGCCCCACATTACCAGGCTCCTAGAACAAGGGATCCTGAGGAAGTGCCAATTGGCTTAGAATACTCCCCTTCTGCCTGTGAAGAAACCTGAGACCCAAGACTATCGCCTGGTACAGGACCACAAGAGGTAAACCAGTAAGTTGCCAACATACACCATACTGTGCCTAACCCATATACCCTGTTGAATTCCTTGCCACCTTCTAGGACTTGGTACACCATCCTGGACCTCAAGGATGTCTTCTTCTGCCTAACATTGACTCCCCCAATGTTAGGGACTCATTTGCATGCAAATGGAAGGATCCTGAGCCGGGGGTGATAGGGCAACTCACATAAACCAGGTTGCCCCAAGGATTCAAGAACTCATCCTCCCCCTTTGATGAAGCCCTACGCCAGGACGTCATGATCTACCATGAGTCCAATGCACCCTTCTCCAGTATGTAGATGATCTATTAATTGCAGCAGAGACCAAGGAGGACCGTCTAGAGGGGACTAAATGCCTCTTAAAAGAGCTGGGAGGATTGGGATACAGAGTCTCAGCCAAGAAGACCTAAATCTGCCAGAAAAACTAAGTTATTTGGGCTATCTGCTGAAAGATGGCCAGTGCTGGTTCTCCAACACTTGAAAAGAGAACATCCTACACAACTCTCCTCCACAGAGCCCCAAACAGATACGGGAATTCCTGGGCACTGCTGGGTTCTCCAGGCTATGGATGCCAGGGTTTGCTGAATTGGCTGCTCCCTCTCTACCCCCTGACTAAAAATGGACAGCCCTTTTATTGGAAGGAAGAAGACTTTTGATGCGACTAAGCAGGCTTTGCTCGAGGCCCCTGCTCTAGGACTGCCCGATGCCAGACCTTTCTACCTTTATGTGGCAGAGAACAGGGGGATAGCCAAGGCAGTGCTCACTCAGTGGCTGGGCCCCTGGAAGTGCCAGTTGCCTGTCAAAAAATTAGATCCTGTCACTGCTGGTTGGTCTGCTTGTCTACAGATAGTGGCAGTGGTGGCAGTTTTAGTTAAAGATGCTGATACATTGACTCTGGGGCAGAAACTGATGGTGACAGCTCCCCATGCCTTGGAGAGCATTGTTCACCAGCCCCCAGATTGATGGGTGACCAACGCCCATATGACTCATTATCAGACTCAGATAGGGTGACTTTCATGTCACCAGTGGCCCTCAACCCGGCCACTCTGCTACCTGACCCTGCCCGACCTTGATCCACCAGCTCATGATTTCCAGAAGATTCTAGCCGAGGACCAGGGATGGTGAAAGGACCTGTTGGATCAGCTGTTCCCTGATGCCAAGGAGACCTGGTTCACTGATGGCAGCAGCTAACTGGTAGAGGGATAACACAAGGTGGGGGCCTCCATTGTGGATGGGCACCAAGTGGTCAGGGCAGAACCGATTCCTCCAGGAATGTCAGCCCAAAAGGCAGAGCTGATAACTCTGACCAAAGCCTTGGACCTGGGGACAGGCAAAAAGATCAACATCTACACTGACAGCAGGTATGTACACCACCACACATGTAGGTGGGGCAATTTACCACCAGAGGTGACTTTTAACATCAAAATTTTAAAAAGTTAAAAATAAGGCTGAAATCAAGGCCCTCCTAAGCGCCCTTCTTAGGCCAACCAAGGTGAGCATTATCCATTGTCCTGGCCACCAGAAGAGGGAGAGCCACATAGCCAGAGGAAACAACCTAGTTGATAAAGCAGCCAAGGAGGTAGCTCTTAAAGACACTGTATCTGTGCTGATCCAATGAAAGAAGTTTAACAAACCAACCAGCAGAGAAGTTAAAGAATGGCCTCATTGGGCCAAGGGCTGGCCCCACCTAGTCTACACTAAGGAGGAGGAGGCCTAGATCTCTAGCTACCCTATCAACTACTATCTCAAGACTGAAGTACAATGGAAAATCCAAGAGGGAAAAGCCACCCTCCCACGAGACCAAGCCAGAGATCTGCTATGTCAGATGCATAAATGGACTCACCTAGGCAGCGAAAGCTGATAGAAGACATTAAGGGATCCAGGATATTCATCATGGACCCAAGATACCTGGTAGAGGAAATAATAGGAAACTGCAAAGTCAGGTGAATGCCTGCAGTGCCACGATAGATACAGGAAAAAGACCTAGAGGAAATAGGTCAGGAGTGTTCTGGGAGACAGATTTTACAGAAGTTAAACCTAAAAAATATGGTTATAAATACTTGCTAGTCTTTGTAGACTCCTTTTCAGGGTGGATAGAGGCTTTCCCCATGAAACTGGAGATGGCTCCAGTCATGGCCAAGAAAGTCCTAGAAGAGATTTTTCCCAGGTTCAGGGTGCCCAAAGTAATTGGGTCCAATAATGGACCAGCCTTCATCTCTCAGGTAAGCCAGGGGTTGGCAAAAATATTGGGGACAGATTAGAAACTTTTTTGTGCATACCATCCCCAGAATTCAGGCCAGGCTAAAAAAAAAAAATTGAACTTTAAAAGAGATCTTAACTAAATTGACCTTAGAAACTGGTGGAGACTGGGTGGTTCTCCTTCTCTTGGCATGGTTTCATGCCTGGAACACCTCCTATTATTTCAACTTAATACTTTTCAAGATCCTCTATAGAGGTCTGGCTCTACTGGTGGCCACTGGGCCTAACCTAGAGATCTCTCAAGAAGGAGATCAAGACCTTGTCAAAAGACTAGTGGCCCTCAAGGCAACTCAGAGAGAACTTTGGTCCCAGCTGTCTGCCCTTTATGCTTCACGAATGACTGAGGTACCACATTGGTTCCAGGTCAGTGATACTGTCTATGTTTGCTGACATCGGACCCACTCTCTGGAACCCCACTAGAAAGGACCCTACTTGGTGTTACTGAGACCTCCACAGCCATAAAGGTGGACAGCATAGCTGCCTAGATAATGCTTCTCATGTGAAACTAGTGACCTGTCCACCCCCTTTGGACCACTCATCTTAGACTGTTAAAAAAAAAAAAAAAAGCAACCTTTAAGGATCAAGATAACTCAGTGAGTCACCAAGGATAAAGAATTTCCTGACCCTGATTTAGGTTCTGACTCTGGTAAGGCATAAGGGACTGAGTGCTAAATCTTGACTTCATCAGCCCGTCAGACTGACTTAGATTATATCATCAACCCTAACGGGTGATGAAGTGGCCAGGGCAACCCCAAACCACCCCCTTTCACCTGGTGGCCCCCTAACTTTTGACCTATGTGACCTGGCAGCCAGGCTGGACACCTGGGACATCCTGAACCAAGAAGTAAAGGAGGGCTTGCCAATATGTCATGAGAAAGCCTCACGCTCACCAATGCCATGCCCAGGAAAGGGGCTTGGAAAAAGGGACATAGGATGCAGGCACCCCCAATTAAGAGACCACCTGTGTGAGGTCCCAATTTATGAATCCCCCGAGATGAGAGATCCAAGTCCTTAGTCCATCAGTGCAGGGGGGCAGGGGAGGGGAGGCAGAAAACTTCTATTGTGCTGTCTGGGGCTATGAGACCTCAGGAGGCACCTACTGGAACCTGAGCTCAAACTGGGATTTAATCACAGTGAACAGATCCTTTGGAGGAAGAGGACTCACTTGAAGCAATCGCAGGGAAAACCACAGCTCAGTGGGGAACATTCATTCGGGGGCATGTCCTGACATCTCCTGGGGAGGCCAACAGCCCTCAGGGACATGGACGGGAGGGTCAATGACTCAACCTTTCTTGCAACCCAATCACTGTGCAGTTTACCCAGAAAGGGAAAGAGGCCAAGGATAGATGGCTAAAGGGTAGGACATGGGGCCTCAGACTATCCCAGGAAGGATACAATGATGGACTCCTCTTTACCATCAAACTCAAAATAGAAGCCTCTACCATCCCTGTGGGACCCAATAAGGAGTTTGTGGGATCCCCCATAAGCTACCCAAACCCAAGACCCTGGCACCAACCCAGGTAGTGTCAACTACTGTCATAACCTCCAACATTGATGGGACACCCCCTCCTAGTCTCTCAAGGTGGCCCTACTGACTGAACTTATAGGTAAGACCTTTCTGGTTCTCAATGAATCCAGGCCTGATGTGACTCGCTCTTGCTGGCTTTGCTATGATATAGCTCCCCCATATTATGAAAGGATTGCCTTTGCTTCCTCCAATATTAGCATGTCTAATAAGTCCTCCTCCTGCCAATGGCCCCAGAATTCAGGTGTAGGACTCACCCTACAGACAGTGACAGGCATGGGGCTCTGCCTGGGCCATGTCCCCTCCTCTCACCAGACCCTTTACAATACCTCATATTCCCCTACCCAGACTGCTTCATATGTCATCCCGCCCGAGAATGGATGGTGGGCTTGCTCGACTGGTCTCACCCTCTGAGTACACCTTGGTGTCCTAAATATATCTAGAGATTTTTATATATTAGTTCAGTTAGTGCCCAGGCTGGTTTACCATTTGTATTAGTCAGGGTTCGTTACAGTCACAGAATTTATAGGTAGTCTTTATATTGTAAGGGAATTTGTTAATGACTTACAGTCTGTAGTCAAATTCCCCAACAATGGTCAGCAGTAGGTATGAATGAAAACCGGAGGGTCTAGCAGTCGCTTAGTCTCACAAGGCATGCAGGTGAAGAAGATTGAATCTTCCTCCTTCCAATGTCCTTATGTAGATCTCCAGCAGCAGGTGTGGCCCAGATTAGAGGTGTGCATACCACCACACCTGAAATTTGTGTCTTCCAGACCCAAGATCTAGATCACAGGTGAGCCTCTAATTCTGGATTGTAATTTACTCCAGATATGGTCAAGTTAGCAACCAGAAATAGCCACTACACCACTCTTATTAAAAAAAAAAAAAAAAGTTAAATAGATGAGATGAAAACTATCGTGCCACACGAGAGCCCATCACTGCCTTGACGGTGTCTCTCTTATTTGGAGTGGGCACAGCACAGGTAGCAACAGGGTGTTCTTCCCTGATACTACAAGGCAAAAGCTACCAAGAGCTCAGGGCTGCCATAGACTTAGACATAGAGAAGATAGAAGAGTCAATCACCCACCTTCAAGAGTCCCTAACTTCCCTCTCTAAAGTAGTCCTACAGAACTGCCATGGTCTAGATTTACTCTTTTTACAGCATGGAGGGAAGAGAAGAGTGTTACTTTTACTTTGACCACTCAGGGGTGGTTAAAGATTCTATGGCAAAAGTACGAGAGGGACTAGCCAAGAAAAAGAGAAAAAGAAAACAAGCCCAAGAACTATTTGAATCTTGGTTTAACAGCTCCTCTTGGTTTACTACCTTGATTTCTACATTGTTCAGACCCCTGATCATTTTGTTCCTGCTCCTGATCTCTGGCCCTTACATTTTAAATTGATTTGTTGCTTTTATTAAAGATCACATAGGTACAGTACAATTGATAGTCCCAAGACAAAGTTACCAAGAGCTAAATACAGGGGACCAGGGATATGAGCTACATGACTATCATCAACAATAGCTTCAGGATTGAAGCATGCACAAGAAAAGGGGGGTAATGAATAGGTCAGCTCAGGAACTTTGGAAAATTCCACCAGACCCCCGAGCAGGTGGACACCCCTCCCCTCCTGGAAGAAACAAGTTAGAGAGCACATAGGCTGGAAGGGAGGGGCTGATTAAGCCCCTACTACCTCATTTCCTAAAGACCAATCAGTTTAAAAGTCACAGTTTGGCCAATCACATTGGCTAATGCTGCTGCTAATGGCTGCTGCTCTAAAAACTATAAAAGCTCACTGAATGGGGTACACGTGGTCATTCCCTCCCTCCTTTGTGTGCAGGGTGACTCCAGCATGCTGGAACAATAGACTCCTCTTGCTTTTTGCATAGATCTCTGACTCCATGGTGTTCACTTGGGGGTCTCTGATAAGATAAGGTTCCCCAGAGTCTTACACTAGTACAGCTCCAGGGACTTGACCTGACTGAGGAAGCAATGGAATGAGGAAAAGACAGACACACAGACACAGAAAAAGCTGTGATGAGTTGGGCTGGACCCTCCGATATAGAAACTCTAACACTCAGGAAGTGCATCATATTTATTATATACAGCTGGGCATGGATACAGAGTTATTACATACAGATATATAAGGAGCCAGGGGCTATGGTATATAACTGGATCAAGGAGAGAGGTTTAGTTAATCTCAGTAGGAGCAGGCTCTATGCGGCAGTAGGCATCAGACATGGATATATCTGGGAGGGGAGAGAGGTTATGGTGGAAATATTCTGCATATCCTGTTAACATTTGCACTTGGACACCTGAGGAAGGCTTTATCAAACCTTTGAGTCTCACTGGGGAAGGCTTTGCCACTTAGTTCTATAGGACTAAGGTTTACATTTCTTCTAGTCTCCACCCAACAGTTACATAGCAACAGCAAGGTACAAGCCTGGCTCACATATAAAAAGGACTCTCCATCACTTCCCCTTATCCCTCAACCCCCAGTCCTTTTCTGTCCCCATTCTAGGCCTCTACTCTCTTCTCTAGTTCCCAAATAAACTCTCTTTTATACTAAGCCAGACCTAAGACTGATTTCTCAGTGGGAACACCTCAGTATGGGCCTGCCTAGATCCCTTCCTCCCCTTCACCATGCTGTTTTGTAAAACACAACAGCTAAGGCATTGAAATCTTTGAAATGCTTGTGCTCTTGTTAATAGCTCACATTCCCTCTGAGCTTCCTTTACTCTTTACACAGTAGACCAGCTCCAGAGGAAAGAAGAAAGACCCATTTCAATGGAGGGAGAATGATAGAGCAGAATGCCCAAGAAATGCATGTGTGCACACACACACACACACACACACTATACACCAGATATGTACTCAAACATGCAAAACACAATAAATAAATACTTTTTCTTTTCTTTTTACTTATTCTTCTCTCATACAATATATCCCAACCACAGCTTCCTCTTCTTCCACACCTCCAGTTCTCCTTCCCATTTCCCCTCTCCCCCAGATCCACTGCTCCTTATTTCACTTCAGAGAAGAATGAGCCTCCCAGCAATATCACTCAACAGGGCATGACAAGATGCAATAAAACTAGGCAGAAATCCTCATGTCAAGGCTGGAAGAGGAAACCCAGTAAAAAGAAATGGTTCCAAGAGCATGCAAGAGTCAGAAACACTCCATTCCCATTTTTAGGAGTCTAACAAAAACCCCAAGCTAAACAATCACAGCTTATATGCCCAGAGCCCAGTAGAACCAAGCAGGCTCTGTGGTTTCTGCTTCAGTCTCTGTGAGGCCCTGTGCAGTCTGCTTTGTTGATTCTGTGGGCCTTGTTCTCTTTGTGTCCTCAAACCCTCTGGTTCCTACAATCCTTCCTCCTCCTCTTCTATGGGGTTCCACAAACTCTGCCTAATGCTTGGCTGCGGGTCTCTGCATCTGTTCCCATTGTCTGCTGGAGGAAACCCCTCTGATGATGATCAGGCTAGGCATTGATCTATGAGTATAGCAGAATATCATTAGGAAACATTTAATTGATTTTTTTCCAGTTGTATTTGGTTCTACCTTAGGTCACTGAACTATCTAGCTTCCTGATCTTTCCAGGCTTGGGTCTCAAGTTGCAGTGAGCCACCATTGCCCCAGCATGTTTTGCAGGTTGGACAGGTAAGGGCTGAAGACTTTATGACTGGGTTGGTGTTCAATCTTATCCTTGAGAGTCTTGCCTGATTAAAGAGGATGACCAGTTCATGTTCTAAATCATCCTCTACTAGGAGTCTTCCCATAGGTTCCATGAAGTTTCCATGGCACTTGGTTTCCACATCACCCCCTAAATGTCCCTCCTATTCCAGTCATCTCTCCCAGTACTTTCTCCCTTCACTCCTCCTTTCCCAACCTGATCCCTCCTTGTTTCCATCCACACCTGGGTCCAGTCCACCTGCAGAATCTATTCCATTTCCTGTTCCCAGGAAGACCTACTCATCCCCCTAGAGCCTTCCTTGCTGCTTACCCTCTCTGGGTCTGTGGATTTTAGCATGATTATCCTTTACTTAACAACTAAGTGAGTACATACTGTGTTTGTTTTTATGGGTCTGGGTTACCTCACTCAGGTTGATTTGTTTTCTAGTTCCATCCATTTCCCTGCAAATTTCATGATGTCATTTTTTTCCCTAATAGCTGAGTAATACTCCATTGTGTAAACCTATTACATTTTGTTGATTCATTCTTCAGTTGAGGGATATCTAGGTTGTTTCCAGTTTCTGAGTATTGTGAATAAAGCTGTAATTAATATAGTTGAGCAAGTCCTTGTGGTAGGATGGAACGTCTTTTGGGTATATACTCAAGAGTGGTAAAGCTGGGTCTTGAGGTATGTCAATTCCCAATTTTCTGAGGAACCACCACATTGATTTTTATAGTAGCTGTGATGTACAAGTTTGCAATCCCACCAGTAATGGAGGTGTATTCCCCTTGCTTCACATCCTTGCCAACACTAGCTGTCACTTTTGTTTTTTATCTTAGCCATTCTGATAGGTACATTTGAGGCTAATTCCTACTTTCTCTTCTATCAGATTCAGTGTGTCTGGTTTGATGTTGAAGTCTTTAATCCATTTAGACTTGAGTTTATTGCAGGGTGATAGATGTAGATCTACTTACATTTTTCTGCTTTCTGATATCCAGTTATACCAGCACCATTTGTTGAAGATGATTTCTTTTTTTCATTGTGTATTTCTGACTTTATAAAAAATCAGGTGTTCATAGGTTTACTTCTGGGTCTCTGATTTGATTCCATCGATCAACCAGTCTGTCTTTATGCCAATACCATATAGTTTTATTACAACAGCTCTGTGATACAGCTCAAAATAAAGGATGGGGATACCTCTGGAAGTTCTTTTATTGTACAGGATTGTTTTTGCTGTCTTGGTTTGTTATTGATGTTGTTGGTTTGGTTTGGTTTGGTTTTTCCATATGGAGTTGAGTATTTTTTTCAAGCCTTGTAAAGGATTGTGATGGAATTTTGATGGGGATTGTATTGAAAATGTAGATTGCTTTTGGCAGGATGGCCATTTTTACTATGTTAATCCAACTGATCCTTGAGCGTGAGAGATCTTTCCATATTCTGACATCTTCAATTTCTTTATTCAAAGAATTGAAGTTTTTGTCATACATGTCTTTCACTTGCTTGGTTAGAGTTACCCCAAGTTATTTTATATTATTTGTGCTACTGTGAAGGGTGTTATTTCCCTGATTTCTTACTCAGCCTGTTTGTCATTTGTGTTTAGGAAGACTACTGATTTTCTTTGAGTTAATCTTGTATCCTACACTTCACTGAAGGTGTTTATCAGCTGTAGGAGTTCCCTGGTAGACATTTGGGGTTCATTTATGTATACAATCATATTATCTGCAAATAACAATACATTAACTTCTTTCTTTCCAAGTTTGTATCCCTTTGGTCTCTTTAAGTTGTTATATTGCTCCAGCAAGAACTTTAAGTATATTGAACAGATATGAAAAAAGCAGACAGCCTTGTTTTATTCCTGATTTTAGTGGAATTTTTACTTTCTTTCCATTTAATTTGAGCTAGAGACTTGCTGTAAATAACCCTTATTGTGTTCAGGTATATACCTTATATTTCTAATATCTCCAAACTTTTATTATAAAGAGGTGTTGTTTTGTCAAAGGCCTTTTTGACATCTAATAAGATGATTATGTGATTTTTTTCTTTACGTTTATTTATGTAGTCTATTATGCTGGCTAATTTTCATATGTTGAACCATTCCCACATCTCTGGGATAATGCATACTTGATCATGGTAGATGATCTTTTTGATATATTTTTGGATTTTGGTTTATTGAGTATTTTTGCATCAATGTTCATTGGGAAAAATTGGTCTGTAATTCTCTTTCTTTGTTGAGTCTTAGGGTGGTTTATGTAGCTGGATAACTGTGAGCTCATAAAATGAATTTGGTAGTATTCTTTCAGTTTCTAGTTTGTGGAATAATTTGAGGAGTATTGGTGTTAGCTCTTCTTTGAAAGTCTGGCATAATTATGCACTAAACCACCTGGCCCTGGGCTTTTTTGGTTGGGAGACTTTTGATGACTACTTCTATTTTCTTAGAGATTATAAGTATATTTAAATTGTTTATCTGATCTTAATTTAGCTTTAGTGAGTGGTATATATTGAGAAAATTATCCATTTCTTTTAGATTTTAAAATTTTGTGGAGTATAGGTTTCTAAAGGATGACTTAATGATCCTTTGAATTTCCTCAGGGTCTGTTATGTCCCGTTTTACTTTTCTGATTTTGTTAATTAGATATTCTCTCTTTGTCATTTAGTTAGTTTGGATGAGGATTTGTCTATTTTGTTGATTTTCTCAAAGAACCAACTAAAGAGACATTAGCTAACTTGATCATATGGCTCGGGCAGGTCTTATCCTTCTCTGCCATTCCCTCTGCCTTGCTAAAAACTGTTAGATTACATTCCTAAAGCTAGCCACCAAGTTCTCTTCCCTTATTTGGCCACTTCCTCACCCTGGAGATGGCCACCAAGGTCCAGCTATCAATTGAAGTCCAGAAATCAAAAGCCCCCTTTTGATTGACTCACCTAATTAACATGCTAAACTAAAATTAAACACCTCACCCTAACAAGGGGTTTCTCCTTGTACCTTTATAAACTGCCATTTCCCTAAGGTCTACATCTCTCTTCTATCCAGAGACAGTCCTTTGTTCCCTGGGACAAAGATCCCTACCCCTTCTCCCTTCTTAGTCCCTTCTCCTTCCCACCTCATTCTCTATCTCCTGTCTTTGTCTCTTATTCCCTGTCCTTTGTCCCTCTGGGGCAAATAAACCTTTGTGTGTCCTAAGATGATACAGATACACACACACACATGTTTGTTGTTGTTGTTGTTGGTGGTGGTGGTGGTGGTGTGTGTGTGTGTGTGTGTGCGCGTGTGTTTGTGTGTGATAGAATCAGGCTGACAAGTGAAGATCATCACAGTACTCTGGGTGAGATGACAGTGACTTTGATTACTGTGACAAAAGTTTGGGGTCCGTTCTAAATTACAGCAAAGACTCACTGGGGCTGAATGTTGGGAATGAAGAAGAAGGAATAAGTGGCCTTTTATCTTGGCCTGAGCAATGGAGTGACTGATCATGAGATTCAGTGGCATGAAGAAGCAGGTGGTAGTTTGATTACACTGGCCAGCTTCCATGGGGATGGGAGTGGAGAATGCTTTGCTCCTTTTGGAGCAGCCTCTTCTTCTGCATTTTGAACTGGGTTCTTTAGTTACCATCACCCTGTTGCTAAGTCTCTCTGTGGACTCATTAGATGGCTTATGTACCATCATGGTCTCCCACACAATATTACTTCACACCAAAAAAGCTCATTTTATGATGAAAATGTAAGCCATTGAGCTAGTGCTAGGGAGAGTCTCTGATCTTGCTACCCAGGCAGGAGGCTTGGAAGAAGAGAGGATTTGTCATTGATAGCAAATTCCTGTTCCAGCTGCAGAGACCCTCACAGCCATGCCCAAAGTATGTGATCTGACAGTGCTGTGGCTTCTCTCCTTGCCAAGGGATGGAAGAGGTGCTGACTGACCTAAGCTAAATGATTTGGCTCCTTGCCCAAAATTCTGCTGGGAAATATTTGTATATAGAAGAGCCACCTTTCAACAGACACAGCTGTTCAACAGCAACTGACCAGACTATCCAGTTAACAAAGCGACAAAGGGACAATTAAGCCAGATTTGATTCTACTGACCCTTCCTTCAGAGCACAACAACTTGACAAAGGGTATACAAAGCCAGGTATGAGAGTTCTGGCCCTTTTACCTGTTGACCAGGGTGGGGAATAGGCTACATAGCTTTCCCCTTTTAGAGTGAAGTACTGTTTATTCAGGAAATCGCAGAAGAGATTTTGGATCCTTACCTTCTCTTTCATGTCTTCCTTTTGGTGGTTCTCCTGGCTCAGCAGGTAGAGTCAGTGGGCCAATCTTGTGGTCCTGGGTTCTAGCTATGGAACCCACAAGGTAGAAGAGGGGACAGACTCTTGCAAATTGTTTTGTCACTTCCACAACTGGGGGTGGAAGAGAGAGAAAGAGAGAGAAAGCTAGCAGCAGTGAGTTCTCTACTCACCCCCATATCATGTGAGTCCCAGAGATCTAACTCAGGTCATCAGACTTGGCAGAAGAGATCTATGCCCACTGAGCCATCTTGACAGGCTAGTATTTAGAGTTGCAAACATTTGGAGTCTTTGGTACCAAATGCTTGGCCTTGAAAATGTCATAGCATTAAATTTTGTGCCATAAACTCTACATTTAGAAAAACTGGGCTGTAATGGTAAACGCTAGGTTGTCCAAACCAAAGTGATAAAGAAATTCTCAAGGCTGGAAGAGAAGAGTTAGAAAGGAAATAAATTCGCTGCTGTGGCACATGGTTCACTGTCTGAATTGGAACACTCAGAGAGTGAAAATGAGAATCACATATGATTATGCTAGGGCCACTGGCACAAAGGAGGATGGTTCCAGGAAGATCAGCTCTAATACAGAATGGTCCTAAATAATGTCACCTTCTGCACCTTGCCCAAGACCAAATAGAACTGAGGATTTGGCATGCCTGGAGAACCTGAGAGGAGATCCTGGGTCCCTCTATGCCTGTATAAAGCTTTGGCTGTGTAAATTCTCCCTGGTTCTCCAACCATTTTGGAGCAGCAGTGTGTCTTCAGTGTCTGGCTACACCACGAGGGTGGAAGGAGTCTGATGCAATGTCCTATACACCAACCTGATGAGGAAGCATGGCCAAATGTTTTCTCTGCCTTCAATAGGTAGTGATAGCTGAGGCAGAGCCAAGCCTGGCAAGGCCATGCATAAGAGCTGTGCACAGGCCAACAGGACCAGATGGGAAAGCACAAGCCCAGCAGGGGCTTATAAGACAAGATAACTATGAGAGTAACAGCCTGCCCCTCACCCCATTCCCTACAGCACCCCTTTGTTTTCTACTCAAGTAGCCAGCCCTCAGGGGGCAGAAAGACCCCCCCTTTTAAACACAAGCAACATATAGAATTCACTGAAACCTCCCAACTTAACGGAAACTCTCTCAGGAATAAGCATTTTGGGCCTTGACAAAGAAATGAAACATTTTATCAAGCAACCACACGTCTCAAGCATCTACCTAGAGTTTCAATTTTTAGAGGTCGACTACTTCTTGATTTTAAATGAAAGTGTCATCTTTAAAACTACTGCCTTAGTGGCTAGGGAGATCTGTGGCATAAGAAGCACAGGAGTTCAGATCCCCAGAAGCTATGTAAAAACCGGGTGAGTGTGGTAGACTCCTGCAATCCCAGCACTGGAAGGCAAAGATGCGGGATTCCCCAGGGCAAGCAAGCTACATAGACTATTCAGAACTGGCAAGCTAAGTGTTCAGCAAGAGACCAAGACTCAGTAAATAAAGTAGAAAATGATTAAGGCTGAGGCTAATATAATACTAATCCATGCACCCATACACATGTGAACATGCATAAATACATACATACATGCATGTATAACATATACGCAAAGTAAAACAAGAAACAAATTAAAATACTTTGTTTTAGTGTTCCTTGGCCTCCCATAATACACACATAAGTATCTGCACATAGGAAAGTCCTGAGCTTCATAGAAGGCATTTCCACAGTGAAGAAGAAAATAAAATAAACATGGGTGGACACAGCTCAGGGGAGAGCATGTGCTTGGCAGAGAGAGGGTCTCGAGCTTGCTGGTTAACGCCAAAGCAAGTGAATACATGAACTCACCCCAGGATTTTATTTTTCAGAATCTAAGAGAATCATGCACATTGACAGGAAGGTGTAAGTATTTTCAGTTATGTGGTCTATGCTACTGAAGAACTGGAAATACCTTGCCAGTCAATAGAATCATCACATAGCAGTGGCCACACTGTTGAATAAGACGAGATGGGTTTTCTAAGCTGTGTGTCAGTTTAAATAGTTCTGAAGTGAGAATACCCTCAAGATATAAATAAATAAATAAATAAATAAATAAATAAATAAATCTAGATAGAGAATAATACAGATGACATAAAAACACACACAAATAGTCATATGCACCTCACAAACATACATATACACACTTTGTTTTGTTTTGTTTTCCCTTTTTCTTTTCTTCCTCTTTTGATACAGGGTCTCTGGAACTCAACATATAGACTAAACTGTCCTAGAACTCTCAGAAATCCATCTGCCTCTACCTCAAGAGAGCTAGCATTAAAGGTGTGAGCCATCACACACCCAGCCAGTATTTTTCCAGCAAGAATACATTCTTGTGTTAGCTGTACAGTCTGAATTTTAACTGCATATGCATTTTACACTGCATATGCCACTCTGTGCAGAGTCAAAGAAGACTCAGCTCAGAGCTGAGATAAAACCATTGTACATGTGGTTTGAATAAGAATGGATCCCATAGGCTCACGTGTTTGAATGTTTGGTCCCCAGTTAGCCGAACTCTTTGGGAAAGATTAGATGTGGCCTTGTTGGAGGAGGTGTGTCACTACAGGTGAACTTTGAGGTTTCTAAAAAGACTGACTCCCAGTGGAAGAGGACATGAGATGTCCTAGAAATTCAGCTGGGACAAGAAAGGAGGATGTGTGCAGGGTTGAGCAATTACCAGTGCTTTTTCAGCATTCTTGTGCCTGCCCACCATCTCTCTCTCCCCCCTTCCCCAGAGGGCATTGGATCCCATTACAGATGGTTGTGAGCCACCATGTGGTTGCTGGGAATTGAACTCAGGACCTTTGAAAAACCACTGAACCATCCCTCCAGCCCTACTGATTTCTTTGTAAAGGGTGATGTTGAGGTGCATCCTCCAACTGTTGCAGGCATTGTGAGCCCTGACTGCCAGCAAGTAGAAGCTTCTCCACTTGGTTATCTTGGTTTTATTCTTCTTAAAACCTTTTTAAGCATAGAATTGCCTGAAACCTTTTTCTGACTTTTCTATGTTTTGTTCATTTTGTGTTACTTTTATCCTCTGCCTTCTTCTGGGGACAAGATAGAGAGGGGACAGAATTATCTCACAGGCAACAGTTACCTTTTTTTGGTTATTCATTTAAAGCAGTAGCTGTTATGGATATGTGATTTCTTTTGTTGCTGTCTGTCTGCATGAGTGTAATGCTCCCCTCCCTACAGTACACAAGCTATGACTTGGAGCAGCATCATTTATATTTGGTGAAAATAAAGTAGTCAGAACAGAACCTCAGAGGCTTTGTGACTAGGTAGAACAAGAAACTTAGTTACATTAATTTTATTTTTAAATTTCTGGAACTTTTGACTAGACATCAGTCCTGTACATGGAGAACCGACTCTGTCCTGGGGATCCATGGTGGGTGGAGGGGTAGGTGGGAGGACAGGTCACAGACCTGGGTTTGTTTTCTCTCCTCTGGCTGATCAGATAGCATTAGAGACAGCCGAGCAGTGTCAGAATGCCTGGGCACTGTGCTCCTCTCTTCTCCATTTGCTTTGTCAGCAGCTCTGGGTCTGCAGAAAGAGAGTTGTGAATCCATTCCCAGAATTTTATTTCAGTTTAGACTGAACTGTCTTGCACTTGAGTATCAAGGAATCTGTGGCATAAGGCTGGGAATGGTTCCTTGACTCCAGGTTAGATGATATTTTCCTTGGTGTATTTTTAAAAATTCATTCTAGTCATTGTGGAAGGACTTTTTGTAAGCCTGTTAACACAACTCTGTCATTTCTACATGTGCCAATTCCACTGCCAGCGATCACTCCCCCACCCACCATATGGATAAAGCTGAGTGTTTTCAGGGACTTTCCAGCTAGCATACCTCTAGGGGTGTTTCAATATGTTATCATTATTGAGATGTTACAAGTGTGGCAGGAGATATGGCTCAGGGGTTGAAAGCATTTACTGTTTTTGCAGAGGACCCAGCATTCAATTATGATCCCTTACATGAAGGCTCACAAGTGTCTGGAACCTAGTTTCAGGGGACCAGTCCTTCTCAGACAAGGTATGCACATATTCAACATACATACATGCTAGGTAACATTCATGCCTATTAAATAAATAAGTTTTGTGCTTAATAAATTTATGTGTCTAATATGTATTTTATAGCTAACTGTATTTCAGATCATTTCATTGGTAAATTCTATTTGTCAGGGAAGATAAGGAGTTTAAAGTTTACCCCTTTTTAACTATGTCCTAGCTCAGTTAAGAGGTACTAGATATAACGACCATCTTCCTTACTGTATCATGGAACACTCTTTACCTTCTCTTTCCAGCAGACCATTTGGTAACCTACACTAACTGGCTTACCAGGAAGGTTTATTGTCTTCATTGATGACTTCTTGTGCATCCTCTTGTGGTCCTTGAGTCTCATACAGCTTCTTGCACTGTCCTTTATACATCCACCCATTTCCCAGTGTTCTGATCCACACAGGTATATGGTTTGGGATCCATTTCCACCAAGGCATTTCATCTCAAAATGCTCAGTGTAAATATGGATCAGTCATTTGCTTCTTGGCACCCAGATCATCAAAACAAAAGAACACATGAGTGTATACATACAAGTACACTTGCTAAAACCTTGAAGAATGAATGTAAAAACCAGAAATCATGAATATATGTTTACCAAACTTTGAAATCCACTTTCTTGGCAACCCTCTGTTGTGTTTGTTAAAATTCAGTCTCTCAGAATGCTCCTCAGGTTTTGAATAAAACCTTAGGGAATAAGGTCCAGATATCCACACTTTGTTGAGCTTCCTAATAGTTCTTAAACTCACACAATTGAGTTACTGTTGTGTTTTATAAAAAAGAAAAAGAAGCCAGGGATATATTTGGTAGAGGTGCAGTATGGTGTGGGAGAAGGGGTACCTCTGCAGGCCCATGCTGTATAGTATAGAACAGAGTTTACTTAGGGCATGTGGAGGGGAGTTGAGGGGGTAGCAGAGACAGAAAAGGGAGAGAGAGAGACAGAGAGACAGAATAGAGGATTAGAGGAGACTGACCATGAACACATGAAGAGAGAGGGAGGGAGGGGAATGAGGAGAGAAGGAACAGAAAGGGAAGAGAGAAAGGGAGTAAGAAGAGCATGAGCAAAAGAGAAGAGAGGAAGGGAAGAGAGTGAGGAGGGGGCAAGCAGCCCCTTTTATAGTGAGTCAGACATACGTGGTTATTGCCAGGTAACTGTGGGGAGGAGCCTAGAAGAAATGCTAACAGTTACTACTTTAAATTAAACTTATATATGTTTATATAATAATATATTATATTATTAAACATTATATTAGAAATAAACTTATATTGAAATTTAATTCTGCATAACTTGGCATTTCATCTCTATCCCACATGCTTTTTAATTTTTTTGTGTTGTTTTATTTTGTTTTTTGAGGCAGGGTTTCTCTGTGTAGTCCTGGCTGTCTTGGAACTCACTCTGTAGACCAGGCTGGCCTCGAACTCAGAAATCCACCTGTCTCTGCCTCCCAAGTGCTGGGATTAAAGGTGTGCGCCACCACTGCCTGGCTGCTTTTTAATTTTTTAACTTAACAATTATTTTATTTATGTGTATGGGTATTTTGTCTGAATGCTATGTCTATGTGCCATGTTCATACAGTTTCTGGAGAAGCCAGAGAGGGCATCAGATCTTCTGGTACTAGAGTTAGGTGGTTATGAGCCTCCATGTGGTTGCTAAGAACTGAATCGCAGACACATGGAAAACCACCCAGCCATCTTTTACATCACCCTATTATGCCTTTAATTAATAGTCTACTATGCTTTGAAACTGATTACAACACTCACAAAACAGTATATGTGTACCATTGATTCCTTTCCAAATAGATGCTATGGTAGAAATTATGAGAATTATGAGAAAAGACCATGCTTGTATGTCTTTCTTTTGTAATTTTTGACTAATAGTCTGAGTAATCCAACTGGGTCATGGCTGTGCATGGGATTTAATTTGTGACTCACCGTCCTGTGCCTCTACTGTGGTACCCTTGGAAACATCTGCTGAGCTGGTGATATAACAAGACTGTAAAGTCCAAATAAACTGCATCTCTTATGATATGTGGAACAAAACTCCTATTGATTTCTAGTAGATATACGCATCTACAGATAAGTCACAGATCTTACAATTATTTGTCATTACAGTATAATCCAGTCTTATTCTGCCCAATCAAATCAAAACATCTATTTGTTGTTCATGTATCATTCACTATACCTGAGTGCCTTAGGTTAATTTAAAGTTAAGTAAAAAATAAGTATTCAGGGCTGGAGATATAGCTTGATCTTAGGGAGCTTACCTAGCATGCAGGAAGCCATGTAGTCTGTCCCTATCACTGAATAAATTAGGCATGGTGGCCCATACTAAGGAGTTGAATGCTGGGAGATCAAAGTGATATCATTCCCAGCTACATAGTGAGTTCCTAGACCAGCCTGAGACACATGAGGCCCTGTCTCAACAAATAACAGTGTTTAGCTCTGTCAGTCTGATGCTTATTAGGATGTTGGTCTCCTAAAGCCAACTCCTAGTTTTGCCACCTTTGAGTTTATGCGGATGAGAAGCAAATCTTTGTGTTTGCATGAGAGCATTACTCTGACATGGTGGTGGGATGAAGGTGAGACAGCTGTGCATACCTGGACACAGAGCTCAGAACTCTCTGCTCCCTTTACTCTTCCTAATTCATATCCCTGAAGTGATAGGAAACTTCAGATGCTGTTTAAATTCCAATTGTACACACATTTTGTTTTGAGTGAGAGGACTACTGAGGGTTAAATCCAGAGGGTCATGCGCATGTGCTCTGTCAGTGGGTGCATGCTTGGGCCAAGCACATACTCTGTGCACACCTGGAAAATTCATTTATGATCTGATGATCTTGTTCAGCTCTACTGTGACTTGGCTCTGCCAAATCAGCTCAACATGGGTCTTAAAAAATGACACCAGCATGTCCACTTACTGAGAGTAAAACTTCCTTTCCTGACATCCCAACCCTATCCCAAAGTCTGCAGGATGGAGGAAGAAGAGTCTATGTCCTACTTTCAATTTTTGGTGGGGTAAACTTTCTTGACAACGAGAAAATTGGGAGTGAAAGAGGGTTTGTTTTGTCTTACAACTTCAGGCCATAATCTGTTCTTGTGGGAGGCCAAAGTGGCAGGAGCTTGATCCTGCCTGTCATATCTCATCCACAGCTAAGAACAGAAAGAAATAAACACCTGTATCCTCTCTCATATCAATTTCTCTACTTTTATACACTTTGGGGACCACTGCCTAAGGAATGGTGTTGCCCACAGTAAGCTGTGTCTTCCAACATCAATTAACTTAATCCCCCATGGACATACTCACAGAGAGTATAACATAGACACTCCCTCATTGAGATTGTTCCTAGGTGATCTATGTTGTGTCAAGTTGGTAGTTAAATCTAACCATGACCAGGGTCTTGGACTAAATAAAAAGGAAAGCACAAGCTGAGCTTTTGGCTTTGTATCCACAGATACAGTGGGACCATTTACCTGCCTCACACTCTTGCTTGCATGACTTCCCTGCCTTGATGAATTGTACTTTAGGAATGATAGGCTAAATCAAATCCTTCCTCCCTTAAGTTGCTTCTTGTCAGGTATTTGGGCACAGCACCAAGGAAACTGATTAATACTGTGGCTCTGTCTTTAGAAAATATGGGCCTTTGGCATTTATTGTTACTAGCATCAAAACAGTAGGAACTCTTAAGACAAAAGTTTTATCAACATCTTTCTCTTATAAGCAAGACAGAAATTCAAGTCCTTGGCATTACACATAAGAGTGAAGGGAATTAGCTCCTTCTAATGGTTATTTCTTCTTTGCCTTCAAAGGTTCACTCATTTATAGTTTCCTGGGTACCTTCTTGTTTTTCTTATCTTACCATCCAAAATAGATATATTGTGCTCTATTTTCTTTCATTACTTTGTTGTCTAGTTTACTTTTTACTTTTTAAACACCAGATCTGTTGTGTAACTATTTCCCAGGGATACAGGAGCAAATGTCTAGTTGCCTCAGATAGGGAACCAATGAGAATCTAAGTATCATTGGTGGACCACTGAGTTTTTGGGGAAGTTACTTGAGGGGAAGGACAACTTTAAAGGAGCTGCATCACCAAAGCCCACCCCAGCATTGGTGAAGTGGTGAGAGCAGGGAACCTGAAGGTCCCTGCAGAGTCTGCAGGTGTAAAGGTCCAAAAATCACTGAAAGAAGGCTCCAGACTCAGATAGTATGCAAACACAAAGGGTGTTTATTCTTCAAAAACAATTAGCATGCTAGAATAGTGACTCAGACAAAGACATTGGAGCCCCTTTTATAATATTACTGCTTAGTTGCTTCTGAGATAACAACAGACTTCTAAAACCTAGAACTCATCCCAAGAGATTACAAAAACCACTAACTGAAGGTCATAAAGAAGGAGCTAAGATATACACTACAGGTGCAAAGACAGGAAATAAAATATTGACTGGGTTTATCTATACAAAACTTCAAGAACAGCTTAGTTACGGTTTTTAACTTTCCATGAACCTGTGAGCTAGTAACAAATGATGAATGTTTAGCCAGATAATTACTCCTAGTGGATATGCATGTAGATATTCTCTGTTATAAACCTCATTTTATTTATGACCTGAATTTATGTGCAAACTCATAGTGAACTTTTTATCATGTGATCACACATTCTGGAAGTTATACAAGCACTGAGAGCAGAGACAGGAATCCTTCTCCTTTTCTTCTGAGACTTCAACTTAGAACTGTGCAACTCCTGCAGAGATAGAAAAGGCTCTTTTCCCTAGCCACCCGCTGTTTTACTATCTGGTGCTAAACCAGAGACTGAAGCTTCTCACCTCAGAGCAACTCAGATAGGCAGATTAGCTGCAGAAGCAAAGTACCTTACACTTAGAATAGATAGCAAATGGTTTATGGCTTAGCTTCTGAATGGAGACAAAATAGAATAAAAAGGACTCTTCACAGGTAGCTCAAAAGGTCAGAAGGTGTCTCCTCTGGGCTTCTTAGTCTGAGCCATTTCCAGTTAGCTTGGTGCTTTCTCTTCTATCCACATTGGTTAGTCTAACTCCTAAGCAGTCCTACTGCTTCTATAACCTTAGAACAGAAGGAACCATGTGTATATAGTTGGTTTCAGTGACTTGCAGAGACTCCTGAGTTGTTTCTTTCCTGAGTCTTATATAGGGAGTTTGACAATTCTAGATGAGTTATATGAATATGCTATTGGTATTTTTGTAGTTTTCTTATTTTACTTAGCACAGTGGTTCTCAATGCTGTAGACCTTTAAAATGGTTACTCATGTTGTGGTGACCCCAATCATAAAATTATTTTCATTGCTATTTTGTAACTGTAAATTTGCTACTGGCAGTGCTTCTGCTCCTAAGACCATTGAAAACATGTGTTTTCCAATGACTGTGATTTACAGGTTGGAACTGCTGACTTAGCCAATGACTTTATAGCTCATCCACTGGGAGAAAATGTCAGAATTTCCTCCCATATATTTAAAGATGAACAACATTCTTTATTTGTGTGCTGGTTAGTGTTTTGTCAATTTGACACACATCAGAGCCTTTTGGGAAGAGGGAATCTCAACTGAGAAAAGGTCTCTGTATTATCAGCCTACATGTAAGCCTGTGGAACATTTTCTTAATTCAAGATCGATGCAGGAGGGCCTATTTCTGGGAAGGTGGTTTGGGACTGCATAAGTAAGCAGAGAGAGTAAGCAAGCAAGCAGTGTCTTTTCTTTTTCTTTTTTTTTCTTTTCTATTTTTTTCCTTTTTTAAAAAATTGGATATTCATTTTTTATATTTCAAGTGTTATCCCCTTTCCAGGATTCCCCTCTGCAAACCCCAAATCCCATTCCCCCTCTTTACCATGTTTCTATGAGGGTGCTCCCCCCCACACCTACCCACACCTGCCTCACCGAGCTAGCATTCCTCTAAACTGGGGCAACAAGCCTTCACAGGACCAAGGGCCTCCCCTCCCATTGATGCTAGATAAAGCACCCTCAGCTCCTTCACTCCTTCCCCTAACTCCTCCATTAGGTCCTCCATTAGCTCAGTCTGATGGTTGGCTGCAAGCATCCACATCTGTATTGGTCAGAGCATATCAGGAGACATCTGTATCAGGTTCCTATAAGCAAGTATTTCTTTGCATCCACAATAGTGTCTGGGTTTTGTGGCTACATATGGGATGGATCCCCAGGTGGGGCAGTCTTTGGATGGCTTTTCTGTCAGTTTCTGCTCCACTCTGTGTCCCTGTATGTCCTTTAAACAGGAGCAATTTTGGAGACGGGTGGGAGGCCACATCCCTCAACCAAGAGGCCGTGCCTAACCTCTGGATATAGTCTCTATAGGTTCTCCTTCCACTAGGTGGAGTATATCAGTTAATGGCATCCCCATGGGGTTCTGGGATGCTCTTGCTTTCCTGGCATCTGGGATTTTTGGGTTGCTAACACCAGTTCCCCATTCCCCATTGCTACACACCCCTGTTGAACTTCCTGACTCTCTGTACATCTCCCCCATCTCCTCCCATACCTGATTCATCCCCTCCTTTCCCCTTCTCCTCTTCTTCCTGTCAAGTCCCTCCCAACCTCTACTTTCCTTGATTATTTTGTTCACCCTTTTAAGTAAGACTGAAAGCATCCACACTTTGGTCTTCCTTCCTCTTGAGCTTCATGTAGTATGTGAGCATTATTGTGGATATTCCAAGATCTTTGCCTAATATCCACTACTCAGTGAGTGCATATCATGTATGTTCTTTTGTGAGTGAGTTACCTCACTCAGGATGATATTTTCTAGATTCACTCACTTACCTGCAAATTTCATGAAGTCATTGGTTTTTTTTTTTTTTGAAACTAAATAAATACATTTTAATAGAAAACAAAATACAAAATAACTCTTTTCAGAAGTCATAGTTTTTAATAGCTGAGTAGTATCCCATTGTGTAAATGTACCACATTTTCTGTATCCATTCTTCTGTTGAGTGACATTTGGGTTGTTTCCAGCTTCTGGCTATTATAAATATGGCTGCAATGAACACAGTGGGGCATGTGTCCTTATTACATATTGAAGCATCTTCTGGGTGTATGCCCAGGAGTGGTATAGCTGGGTCCTCAGGTAGTACTATGTCAAATTTTTTGAGAAACAGCCAAATAGATTTCCAGAGAGGTTGTACTAGCTTGCAATCCCACCAACAGTGGAGGAGTTTTCCTCTTTCTCCACATATTCTCTAGAATATGCTGTCACCTGAGTTTTTGATCTGAGCAGATCTGTCTGGTGTGAGGTGGAATCTCAGGGTCATTTGGGCTTGCATTTTCCTGATAACTAAGGGTGTTGACCATTTCTTTAGGTGCTTCTCAGCCCTATGAGTTTCCTCACTTGAGAAAGCTCTGTTTAGCTCTGTACTCCATTTTTTAATAGAGTTATTTGATTCTCTGGAATCTGACTTCTTGAGTTCTTTGTATATATTGGATATTAGCACTCTACTGGATGTAGGATCGGTAAAGATCTTTCCCCAATCTATTGGTTGCCTTTTTTGTCCTATTGACAGTATCCTTTGCCTTACAGAAGCTTTGTAATTTTACGAGGTCCCATTTGTCAAGTATTGATCTTAGAACATAAGCCACTGGTGTTCTGTTCAGGAAAATTTCCCCTATGCCCATGTGTTCGAGGATTTTCCCCACATTCCCTTTATTAGATTCAGTGTGTCTGGTTTTATGTGGAGCTCCTTGAACACTTGGACTTGAGCTTTGTACAGGGAGATAAGAATGGATCAATTTGCATTCTTTTATAAGTTGACTACCAGTTGAACCAGTACCATTTGTTGAAAATGCTGTCTTTTTTTCACTGGATGGTTTTAGCTCCTTTGTAAAAGATCAAGTGACCATATGTGTGTGGGTTCATTTCTGCATCTTCAATCCTATTCTATTGATCTACCTGCCTGTCACTGTATCAATACTATGCAGTTTTTAATCCCTATTGCTCTGCAGTACAGCTTGAATTCAGGGATAGTGATTCCTCCAGAAGTCCTTTTATTGTTGAGAATAGTTTTTGTTATCCTGGATTCTTGTTATTCCAAATGAATTTGAGTATTGCTCTTTCTAACTCTACAAAGAATTGAGTTGGAATTTTGATGGGGAATTACATTGAATCTGTAGATTGCTTTTGGTAAAATCGCCATGTCTAGTATGTTAATCCTGCTGATCAAAGAGCATGGGAGATCTTTCCATCTTCTGAGGTCTTCTTCAAATTCTTTATTCAGAGACTTGAAATTCTTGTCATACAGATTATTCATTTGTTCAGTTTGTGTCACACCAACATATTTTATATTGTTTGTGACTGTTGTGAAGGGTGTTGTTTCCCTAATTTCTTTCTCAGTCCATTTATCTTTTGAGTATAGGAAGGCTACTGATTTGTTGAAGTTAATTTTATATCCAGGCACTTTGCTGAAGCTGTTTATCAGCTTTAGGAATTCTCTGGTGGAATTTTTCAGGTTCCTTAAATATACTATCATATCATCTGCAAATAGTGATATTTTGATTTCTTCTTTTTCAATTTATATCTTTTTTACCTTCCTTTGTTGTCTAATTGCTCTAGCTAGAACTTCAATTACTATATTAAATAGATAGGGAGAGGGAAGCCTTATCTATTCTCTGACTTTAGTGGGGTTGTTTCAAGTTTCTCTCCATTTAGTTTGATGTTGGCTACTGGTTTGCTGTATATTGCTTTTAGGTGTAGGCCTTGAGTTCCTGATATTTCCAGCACTTTTAACATGAAGGGATGCTGAATTTTGTCCAGTGCTTTTTCAGTATCTAATGAAATGATCATGTGGTTTTGTTCTTTGAGTTTGTTTATGTACTGGATTACATTGATGAATTTCCTTATATTGAACCATCCCTGCATCCCTGCTGTGGTGGGAGAGCTGTGTTCTGATGATGTCAAGTAGCTTTGGTTTCTGTTCCTTGTGTTCTTGCCCTTGCCTTTCGCCATCTGGTTATCTCTGGTGTTAGCTGGTCTTACTCTCTCTGACTGTGATTTGTCTTTCCTGCAAGCCTAGGTGCCAATACTCCTTGAAGACCAGTTCTCTCCAAGAGGAATTTGGGTTTGGAGAGCTGTGGTGCAGGGTCAGCTCTGGGGTGCAGACAGAAACAAGAAGGATCTAGTCCCCAGCTGTCCCTTTTTTCCTATGTCCTGATGGCTTTGTAAGGATCCCTCTTTGTACAGTGAATTTGAAAAGAAGTGATGGTCTTGCCTGTGCTTGAAGGTGTGTTGGCACTCCTGGTATACCAGCTATCTCCTGGCACTATTTGAGTATGGAGCCCTGTGTAACAGGATCTGCTTCCCAGCCACTGAAAGAAACCAAACACCACTCCTCAGTCCCTGTGTCCTGGGTATTCCAGGTAGGTCCCTTTGCCCACACTCCTGGGAGGTTAGCTTTCTCCAGGCACTATTTGTTTATGGAGCCCTGGTGGCCCAGGCAGAAGTTTCCTGCCACAGATGGAAACTAGAAGGCTCCTTCTTCCTAGCTATTCCTCAGTCATTATGTCCCAAGGATTCCAGGTGAGTCCTGCTGAGCAGTTTTTGTTCTCTTACCCCCTCTCAAGAGCTTTTCCACTCTACTGGGAGGCTAGCTTTCTCCCAGTGTCATTTGGCTATGGAGCCTTGGTGGCCCAGGCAGGTCTTCTGCCACAGATGGAAACCAGAAGGCTCCTTCTCCTGTATTTTTTAAAGGGAGTTATTTATGTCCTTCTTAAAGTCCTCTATAATCATCATGAGATGTGATTTTATATCTGAATCTTGCTTTTCTGGTGTGTTGGGGTATCCAGTGCTTGCTGTGGTGGGATAACAGGGTTCTGATAATGCAACATAGCCTTGGTTTCTGTTGCTTATATTCTTGCCCTTGCCTCTTGCCATCTGATTATCTCTGGTGTTAGCTGGTTTTGCTGTCTCTGACTGTGGCTTCTCTCTCCTGTAAGCCTATGTGTCAGCATTCCTGGGAGACCAGTTCTCTCCTGGAGGAATTTGGGTATGGAGAGCTGTGGCACAGGGTCAACTTGGGGCACAGACAAAAAATGTAAGGATTCTGTCCCAGGCTGTTCCTCAGTTCTTGTGTCCTGGGGGCTCCAGGCAGGTCCCTAGGAGAACAAGTGGTGGTCCTACCTGTGCTCTCAGGTGTGTGAGCACTCTTGGGAGACTAGCTCACTCCTGGTGGGACATGGGTATGGAGAGCTGTAGCACAAGGTCAGCTCCGGGGTGCAGATGGAGACTGGGAGGATCCCGTCCCCGACTGTTCCTTGGTTCCTGTGACCTGATGGCTCCAGGTGAGTCCCTCTTGTGTCAGGAATTTGAGCAGAGGTGGTGGTCTCACCTGTGCTCTCAGGTGTATCAGCACTCCTGGGAGAACTGCTCTTTCCAGGCAGGATCTGGGTAAGGAGACCTGTGGCACAGGGTCAGCTCTGGGTATAGATGGAAACCGTTAAGGATCAGCAGTGCTCTTTCATGGCCACTGTATCAGTTTTTGGCTCAGCTTTGTACCTCAAGTTCCTGCTTGATGTCCTTAAATTATGGACTGTGATGTAAAAGTGTTAGCTGAAATAAACCCTTTCCTTCTCAGGTTGCTTTTGGTCATGGTGTTTTATCACAGCAATACAAATCCTAACTAAATCAATATATAAACAGTATTTTGTTTATTCACTTGTCTGGCAATTTGAGTTATTTTTGCCTTTTGGCTACTGTGGTGATCTCTGCCATGAAATAGGTATACTGATATCACATCAAGATCTTGTTTTTAATTCTTCAGTTATACCCTAGATGTGAATTCTAAGCTAACATTACAATACTTGCTTTCTTCTTTTGGGGATCTCCCAAACTGTTTTCCATAGTGATGGTCCTGATTTACATTTCCACTCTTTATTCAGAGGGAAATTACTGTCACTGCTTTTTGTTAAAGTCATTGTAATGGGTGTGAAATAAGATTTCACTTTTGACCCAAAAAGACCTCAGCTTCTGTCTTGGGTGTGTTTGGGTCTCAAGCTCTGTCTCTCATCACATACTCTGGAGGAAGTCATCTACTTTCCTGTAAGGGTGACCTGAAGAGAATACTACAAGTTGACATGTTCTGAAGACACCCAGGCAGCCTGTACAGAGGTCCATGCAATGAAGAACTGAGGCTTTCTGCCATAAAGTAGCCCATATCTTATAATCTCATTATTCTCCTTTGTGCCGGAATAGAATTTCAAGTTTAGAATGCATTATGAAGGCTCATGAAGTTTTTGCATGCCATAAAAAATTAAAAAGCCAGGAGGCAGAGGCAGGCAGATCTCTGAGTTCAAGGTCAGACTGGTTTGCAGAAGTTTCAGGACAGCCAGGACTACACAGAGACCCTGTTTCAAAAAAAAAAAAAAAAAGTAAAATAAAAATAAGAAGCTTTATAATAAGATGGAGAGATAGCACAGCAGGTAAAAGCCTCTATCAGAGGTCTATTTAAATTGTTTCTCTGATCTTGATTTAACTTTGGAAAGTGATATGTATCAAGAAAATTGTCCATTTATTACAATATTTTTAATTTGGGGGAAAACAGGTTTTTGAAGTTTGACCTAATGATTCTTTGGATTTCCTCAGTATCTGTTGTTATGTCCCACTTTTTGCTTCTGATTTTGTTAATTTGGATAGTCTCTCTCTCCCTTTTAGATAGTTTGGATCGGAGTTTGTCTATCTTGTTGATTTTCTCAAAGAAGCAACTTTTTGTTTCATTGATTCTTTGTATTGTTCTCTGTGTTCCCATTTTATTGATTCCAGATATGAGTTTAATTATTTCCTGCCATCTACTCCTCTTGGGTGTGTTTGCTTCTTTTTGTTCTAGAGATTTCAGGTGTGCTGTTAAGTTGATAGTATGAGATCTCTCCAATGCCTTCATAAAGGCACTTAGTACTATGAACTTTCCTCTTAGCAGTGCTTTCATTGTGCTCCCTAAGTTTGGATATGTTGTGCCTTCATTTTCATTGAATTCTAGGAGATTTTTAATTTCTTTCTTTATTCTTCTTTGACTCCATGATCATTGAGTAGAAAATTGTACAGTTTCCATGAGTTCACAGGCTTTCTGTTGTTGTTGAAATCCATCTTTAATCCATAGTGGTCTAATAGGATGCAGGGGGTAGTTTTAATTTTATTTTATCTATTGAGGCTTGATTATCACCAAGTATGTGGTCAGTTTTGGAGATGGTTCCATGAGGTGCTGAGAAGGATTGAGTGAAATGGTTTGTAGATATCAGTAAGGTCCATTTGACTCATAATATCTAGTTCCATTATCCCTGTTTAGTTTTTATCTGAATGACCTATCCATTGGTGGGGTATTGAAGTATCTCACTATTAATATGTTGGACTCAATGTATGAATTATGCTTTAGTAACATTTCTTTTACAAATGTGGGTGCCCTTGCATTTGGGGCATAGATATTCAGAATTGAGGAGTCTTTTTTGGTGGATTTTTCCTTAGATGAATATGAAGTATCCCTCCATATCTCTTTTGATTAATTTTGGTTGGAAGTCTGTTTTGTTAGATATTAGAATGGCTACTTCAGCTTGCTTCTTGGATCCACTTGCTTGGTAAATGTTTTTCCAAGCCTTTACTTTGAGATAATGACTATCTTTGATGTTGAAGTTTGTTTCTTGTAAGCAACAGAATGATGCATCCTGCTTTTACATCTATTAGTTTGTATTTTTTAATTGGAGAATTGAGTCCATTAATCTTGACAGTTATTAATGATCAATGATTGTTCATTTTGGTCATGGTGATGTGTTAGTGTGTGTGCTTCCATCCTTTTGGTTATTTGATTATTTATATCCTATGTTTTCATGGATGTAGTTAAACTCCTTTGGACAGAGTTTTCCTTCTAGCAACTTCTGTGGGGCTAGATTTACAGATAGATACTGCTTAAATTGACTTTGTCATGGAATAGCTTGTTTATTTAGCAATCATCTATGGTGTCTATGGTGACTGTAGGTTTTGCTGGGTATAATATTCTAGGATGACATCTGTGGTCTCTTACAAACTGCAAGATTCTTGGAGTCTTTTGTGAAGGACCTTCTGGCTTTTTGAGTCTCCATTTAGAAGTCAAGTATAATTCTAATAGGTTAGTCTTTATAGTTACTTGGCCTTTCCCCCCTTGCAGCTTTTAATATTCTTTTTTCATTCTGTATGTTTAGTGTTTTGCTTAAGATATGGCAAGGTGACTTGCTTTTCTGGTCCAATTTATTCGTAAACATTTTGTAGCTTCACAGGTAAATCCTTCTTGTTTGTTGTCTTTGTTTTGAGACAGAGTTTCACTATGTATCCCTGGGTCCAAGCTCTCTATGTAGAACAGGCTGACTTTAAACTTTCAAATATTTGACTCCCTCTCCCCGCTGAGTACTGAGATTAAAAGCATGTATTAATATGGCTAGCCTCTGATATTTATTTATTTATTTATTGGTTTTCAAGACAGGGTTTGTCCGTGTAGTTCTGGGTGTCCTGGAACTCACTCTATAGACCTAGCTGGCCTTGAACTTAGTGATCCGATTGCCTCTGCCTCCTAAATGCTGGTATTTAAGGCATGTGCCATCACCTCCCCAGGCATGTCTTACATAATGTTAAGAAATTTTTTTCTTCTATGATTTCTTTGTTGTTGTTTTTGGGATTGTTTGTTTGTTTGTTGCCTTTGAGCTGGGATCTTCTTCTATTCCTATTATTCTTTAGATTTGGTCTTTTCATGGTGTCACAGATTTCCTGGATGTTTTGTGTCAGAAAATTTTCAGACTTAACATTTTCTTTGACTGCTATATCAATTTCTTCTTTTGTATCTCCTATACCTGCGATTCCCTCTTCCATCTCCTGTATTCTGTTGGTGATGCTTGCATCTGTTGTTCTTGTCCTTTTCCTGAGATTTTTCATCTCCAGGATTCTCTCGGTTTTTGTTTTCTTTATTCCCCTCTTTTCCCATTTTCAGGGCTTGAATAGGTTTATTTATTTCCTCCACTTCTTTGTTTTTTCTTGCCTCTGTTGCATTCTTTATTGGTTTTATCATTTCTTCCCATTGTTTGTGTTTTCCTAGATTTCTTAAAAGGATTTATTCATTTCATTTTTAAGGACCTCCATCATCTTCATAAAGTTATTTTAAGGTTGTTTTGTGTTTCAGGTGTGGTGGAATATTCAAGCCTTTCTGGAATAGGATAGCATGACTCTGCTGGTGACATATTGCCCTGGCTATTGTTGATTGTGCTCTTATACTGGTCTCTAGGCATCTGGATTTGGGGTAATTATAGGTTTAGGTGCCAATTTCTGAGTTTATCCTTGTTGGATGGGTGTTTTCCCATTGGTTTCTGTTTCTTTTCTGGTTTTCTGGCCTGACTGGCCTATAATTCTGGTAGCCAGTGAGGCCTCAGGACCAGTAGAGTATCTACATTGGGGTTTGATGGCCTGTGTGACCTCTGGGGCTTGGGGTGCAGGCATTGCTTCTGGAGTTATACAGTTCTGAGGGTTGGTATAGCCTCGGAGGTTCCAGGTACTGGTGTGGATTCTGGGTTTCTAGGTACTGTTTTAGTCTTCCTTATAGCAGTGGGACTCTGCTGGAGTTGTGGGCTTGAGTATGGTGATGGAAGGAGAGACTGCTGTTGGAAAGTTGGGTGGACTCTGAAGAAACATTGGATATCTTCAGTGCGTACTCTGGTTGTGGATACTGGCATGGCCTCTGGTAGAACAAAGGGCTTTTGTTGGAGTATGACCATATTCTTTTTAAAAACCTTCCTCAGTCAATTCTTGTTTCTCTGATAAACATGGGATGGAAGCAGAGCAAGAAAGACATAAATGATCTTTCTAATACATTGTTTCTCTGTTTAATTTATGACTTAAGCAGATGTGCTGTGGTTTGAATGTGAATATCCTTGCAAAGGTTCATGTATTTGTTCTTTTGGCCTCTGGCTGGTGCTGTGTTTAGAAGACTGAAGAACCTTTAGGAAGTAGAGTATCTCTGGAGGAATTGGCTTACTGGGCCAAGCCATCACATCTGATATTAAGGTCCCACTTCCTGTCTTCTCTTCATCTTGTAAAAAAGACATGTCCAGCTCTCTCACTTTCCTGGTGCTATTATTCCTGTGATGAATTGGGTCCTGCCTGAATCATGAGCCAAAATAAAGCTGACTCCTACAGTTCTTTTGACAGGCATTTTTATCAAAGGAAGAAAAGTTACTAATATAATGTGACCAAACCAAGAAATTCAACTAATACATTTAAGTTATTCATTTCCCTTCTGTCACCATCTAAGTAGAGGAACACTGGCTGTCTACTGGCATTCTAGTCATTCTTAGAGACTGTTCTATCACATGTAATTTTGGGAAGAAGTGGCTGCCATCCCTTGGTAAAAGCCAAGGTTTAAGGGTGAGGAAGTAGCAGGAACAGGAATCATTAAGACTGTGATTTGGTTTTGGACAACCAAATGATTCCCTGGGAACAAGTGGGCCACTCTCCTAAGAACACTTAGAAGTAGACAGAAGATTGCTAAGGTTGTGTGACTCCTGCTAAGAACTTGTTTCTTGATCCTTGAGAGTAAGTTGGGTCTTGTTCCCTGTCCAAGTCTATTTCTCCAGCTTTCCAGGAATCCTGTTAGCTCTTCCAGTACATACCAGCTTACTTATGATAGCCAGAGTTAGTTGTTATTTGCAACTACATGCCTAGTGAACTAAAAATTCCTACTTTGATTCTACTACAAAACTAAAACAAACAAACAAACAAACAAACAAAAAGGTAACATGGTCACATGACTAAAAATGCTTCAAGATGGCAACTTAAGCATACACCATTCATTGTTCTTGGTACCTTAGAGATATATTTGATATTTTAAATCAGCTTTTATGGTTCAAGTGAAGTATTACATAAATGAGAAAAAATAGAAAAAAATAAAAACAAAAAATTTGCTTCACTCATTAACTGTAATTATTGTGAAAATTGTTTGTAAATGATCTCCAAATCAGTACAAGCAAATGCTTCTACTTATTCTTCTGTCTAAACCAAACTTAGGTTTAACTTTTCACTTGTCTTTTTTTGCTCTTTGGCTTTTTGCTCTGTATGCAAGATTTTTATCAATGTTGAGGGTTTGTCAGTTCAACCACAGACATTTCTAGAATCTCTTGTATTATTTATCTTAATTAGTTGATAGAAGGAAAGTCAGGAAAATATGTGCTCAGGCTATATGGTCTTTTACTGTGTGTCTCCACCAGGAATAGATGACATTAGATAATAATATCTAAACTGACCATTGGGACAGGAGGATTCTGAAACAATGAAAATCGCTAGTGAAATTCTAGTTCCTCCCTTCTTCCTAGTAGTGTGACCTAAGGCAATTACGTTATCTCTATGCTTTTGGATGCTCTATCTGTACAAAGGAGATGAGACTAACTTCCTTCCAGGTAATGTGAAGATTAAATGTGGGATGGTTCTTAAAATGCAGTTGGGCATAGTGGTACATGCCTTTAATCCCAGTGCCTGGAAGGCAAAGCCAAGTGGATCTCTGTGAGTTCCAGGCTAGTCTGGTCTACATAGTGAGCTCTAGGACAACCAGGACTACAGAGAGATCCTGTTTCAAAAACAAAAAATACATAGATGAATGGCTAAGCACCCATTGTGTGTGGAATCTCTACTATCCAGTGAGTGATTTTGAATATAACTGTTGATTATAAAAGGAACATAGTTTTTCCTCTCCTGGCCTAAATCCTCAAGCAGAAGCAGCAGCAGCAGCAATAGGGTTTTGTTGTTGTTTTGTTTTGGCTTTTGGAGACAAAGGGTCTCCAATCTGGCTTTAAACTTGTGTTGATTCTCCTATATCTGCCTTCAAGTGCTGGGAATTCAGGTGTATGCCATTATACCTGGTCACCAAGTCAGTAGTTCTTAACTTTTCCCCCTCAAGCACTTCCTTAAGACCAATGGAAACTGTGGCTCCATTTCTAAGAAAAAAAAAAATCACAGACAAGCTAATATTACCACACAGTTCTATTATTCCCGGGAAGACAATGATGCTAATACACATTTGGAGTCTAGCCAATGGAGTCATATGTCTCTGCTGAGCTGGACTGCAGACACAGCACCCTCTGTGTGCCCAAGGAACTTGTGCTTCCATTTCATGAGTCCATGATGCATGCTAGTCATGGGTTTAAAAGAATATCCCTACAGAAGGCATATCATCACCGTATGACACTAACATAAAATTGGTTGGAAAACACAGGGCCTTGGTGAATGGGACTACAGCAATCTCTGCTTACAGAGTGTGAAAAGCCAGTGCCTGGTTACTCCAGCCTAAGTTGAATTAGTCTACAGCCTCCACAACTTTCTTGACTTGTCTAGCAGGAATGTAGATTATGAACAAAATACCTGCATATGCACTTTTGGAAGGCTTGACAGAAGTAGTGCTTGTGATGATCTGATGAAGCTGAAAACTGTAAAGAGAATGGGGCAGAGGGCATGTTTTCAGTTCAGTTCAGTTCAGTTCAGTTCAGTTGTGAGACTGAGAGAAACCCAGTTCTAACAAGATACAACAAGAAGAAGGGTGGCAAGGTTCCAGGATCCCACCTGCACTGGATTTATAAGCAAAATTGCTTTAGCAAAGTGCAATCACTTAACTTCAGAAGAATAAAGAAGCTCCAGGAAGCTATTTCCAGGTTCTACTTTTGCTCAGAATCCAAGATAGTGTAATAGGCTTGAGTCTTGACTGTTGTGGGTTGCACTGGTGCTGTTTGTATTCCAATGTTAATTCTGCTTCCTCAAGAGGGGTTGCCCATGATGGTAGAGCACATACTTAGCTGATCTTATCTGAACCTTCTCCCTGATCTAACAGGTCAAATAAAGGCTAGAGCCTGTGATTGGGCAGTGGAAGGGAAAGGTGGGATAAGAGGTCTTAGAGAGGAGGGAGAAGGAGAGAGGATGGAGAAAGAAGAGGTGGAAACCAATATAAAGCAGAACCACATGGCCTGGAGAAGCTGCAAGTAGCAAGGGGGTCTCATAGCTGGGGAATAAATTAGTAGAGTGATAGATCTGCCCAATCTAGGCATATGGTTTATAAATATAATAACTGGGTTGTGTGTTTTTTGTATGGGCTTATTGGTTCGTTTGGGTTTTGGTTTTTTGGTTTTTTGTTTTGTTTTGTTTGGTTTGGTTTTTGATTTTTTTGAGACAGGGTTTCTCTGTATAGCCCTGGCTGTCCTAGAACTCACTCTGTAGACCAGGCTGGCCTCGAACTCATAAATCTGCCTGTCTCTGCCTCCCAAGTGCTGGGGTTAAAGGCGTGCGCCACCACGGCCTGGCTATATGGGCTTATTGGGATAAGAAATTACTACAACACTTGACAGCAATTCTGGAACCTATGATCTACTTAAATCATTCCAAGAAAAAGAAACCGAACTGGGAGGTGGTAGTATACGCCTTTAATCCAAGCACTCAGAAAGCAGAGGCAGGCAGTTCAGAGTACAAGGCCAGATTGATCTACAGTGTAAATTCCAGGACAGCCAGGACTACACAGAGAACCTCTACCCCCCCCCACACACACACACCACCACCACCACAACAACAAAAGCAAAAACAAACAAAAAGCTAAAAAACAGAGCAAAACTAAACAAAAAAGAATAAGAAACAGAGAGTATGGGGGGATTTTGGCTGGAGATGGCTCAATAGTAGATAATTTGCCAAATCTGACTAAGGTCCCCAGCATAGAAAAAAGGTTTTACACTCCTTCCAATGTGTCCTCCTATTAAAACGCTGAAACTGGGAGAGGTGTATGCTGCTCCAGGAATCCAGGTCTCCTACTGGATAGCACAAGTTTGTTCAACAGATGTGGCCATTGGAATAAAAGACTGCATATGGGACAGTAGTAATAAGAAAGCAATGTGAACACCCAGAGTAGAGTTGTTTCCATAACACTGGGTCCCCCAGAAAAGCTAGGGAAGGGAAGCAGCCTAGCTACCCATCAACAGATAAATGGATAAAAAGTGGCATGTGTACACAGTGGAAATCAAGACCTTTATAAGAAAGTGAATGGAATTGAAAATTACTATACTAAGTAAAAAAATTTTTTTTACTAAGAAAAATACCATATGTTTTCTCTCATATGTTCAGGGAGATCAGGCTTGTGTGTAAGGCAAAATTAGAAAGAGGACTGGAAAGGAGGAAGAGATCTTATCTAGGAGCTACCCCCAGTTTCTTGAAAACAGAGGGGAGATATGGTTTTGGGGAGGAGGGGACCAGAAGAGGAGGGTAGATAGAGCACTCTTCTCATAGGGTGGACAGTGGGGAAGGAGGTGTTAGAACAAAGTGATGGTGTATATGTATTAAAATGTTGCAAAAAATTTCATTACTTTGTATGCTAACTTGAAAAGAGGGAAGCTGCTTCCATGTCTAAACTCGAGAGATGCTGCCTGTGTACAAAGTTTCTAATGCTGTTTTAAAGAAAGAAAGAAAGAAAGAAAGAAAGAAAGAAAGAAAGAAAGAAAGAAAGAAAGAAAAGAAAAAAAAAGAAAAGAAAAGAAAAAAGAAAAGAAACACCACCCAAAGGAAGATATAGTTGCCATGTCTTGGCAAATATAAATTAATTATGAACATATTTGAATGTAAGAATCAGCTTTGTCACTAGGATTATGAGATGATGCACTGCTTGCCTATGCACAAAGCCCTGAGTTCACATCTCAATATGGAAAAAAATGAGACTGATGGTAGGCATCTTAATCTCAGCACTTAGAATTGGGAGCAGAACAATCCAGAGCCTGGGAAGCACAAGACCCTCTGTCAGAAAGACAAAAAAAAACAAACAAAACAAAACAAAAAAAACCAGCCAACCAAACAAACCAAAAAACCAGCCAGCCTTCTTGGCTAGGTTATAGTCTGGTATAGAGTGTTTACATGCACAATGCCCTAGGCTCAACTTAGCCCCTAATAACAACAAGGAAGGATAAGAAGGATCAGAGAAAGAGAAGGTGAGGGAGGAAGAGAAGGAAGAAAACTTAAAAGACTAGTAAAAATAAATAAACAAAATTCCTTTCCTATTTTTTTAAAAGGTGTTTCTTGTCAGGCATAGTAATACAAACTCATAATCCTGGCACTTGGAAGATAAAAGCAAGTTGATGAGTTCAAGTCAAGCCTGGGTTATATAGCAGATTTGAGGCTAGCCAAGATTACATGAGACTACTCTGACCTCCCCCCACCCCAAAAAGGGGGGGGGGAGAAAGAAAGAAAGAAAGAAAGAAAAAAAGAAAGAAAGAAAGAAAAAAAGTTCCTGTCCTTCCATTGACTTAAGGTTTTGTAAAGCATCAAGTATTGTTTTGGGGGGAAAAGTTTAAATTGATGAATGAGCTTAAGGAAGCAGAACTCTGTCTAGGAAGTCCCCAGCCAAGCTAGGACATTCCTCTAACTCTGGCCACCTGGATTTGCATGATTCATTCAGCAGATAACTGGTGCTACTGTTCAGGGTAATTCACTGACCCAAAGGGCCTCAGGGCTTCCTGACTGGTTCCAACATTCTTTCTTACTAATTGCTAGAGTTGTGAAAGCCCAGTGTAAGATGAGGACACAGAAGAAATGGAACTCAGCTGGGCAGTTGTGGCACACATCTTTAATCCCAGCACTTGGGAGTCAGAGGCAGGCAGATTTCTGAGTTCGAGGCCAGCCTGGTCTACAGAGTGAGTTCCAGGACAGCCAGGGCTACACAGAGAAACCCTGTTTCGAAAAACTGAAGAAAAAAAACAAGAAAGAAAAGAAAAAAAAGGAATGGAACTCTTTGTGTGTTTGAATCAGGTCTTAGGATGTAGTCCAGGCTAATCTTGAACTCATAAACTTCTTGCCTCTGGCTTCCAAATGCTGGGATTACTACTGTTCACTGCCATGTTTACCTACCAGTCTTTCTTAACATGGAAGTAATAATGAGCATGATATGCTGATTACATTAAATATTGCAGTTTTATGAACAGAAAAAGTATTGAGGGCTATGAGAGTCTGTGTTCTGTCTCTGATTATCCATTTTTAAAGTGATGTGTAGGTAGACATCACTTTAAGTCATGTAAATAATTTCTTACCAAACATTTAAATTGTGATATAATATATAAAACCTGTGGTGGGTGGAGGTTCGTGCCTTTAATCCCAGAATTCAGGAGGAAGAGGTAGGTGGACTGTTGAGTTCCCGACCAGCCTGGTCTACAGGGCAACTTCCAAGACAGCCAGGGCTACACAAAGAAACCCTGTTTTGAAAACACAAAAAACAAAACATATATATATATATATATATAGTATAAAAGGTAGCATGTATTTGAAAATGTACTATTGAACCCATTTAACTGTCCAGTCCAGTGGCATTGCCTCGTCTTTAATATCTATATCCATAACTTTTCTTATCACACTATGCTGGAATTCTGTGTTTATTAAGCAAACACTCTTCAGTTACCATCTTCCAATCCTTGGCAACCACAATTTTTTGTCTATAAATCTGACAACTCTATAAATACTTCATATAAATTAATTCACACAATTATCTCTTTCCCCTATGCTTTTTAAAAAAGATTTATTTGTGTGGGTCAGTGTGTCTGTCTATATGTTTATGCATGTGTGCCTATGCCTGTGTGTGTGTGTGTGTGTCTGTGTGTGTGTGCCTGTGGAGGTCATAAGAAGGCTTAAAAGTCCTTGGAACTAGAGTTACAGACATGTAACATGTGAGATGCTGACTCCAAGGCTTCCAGTTTTCACTGAGTGATAAATAAGGAGCCATTGGATACTGAGTGGCACAGTGTACTTTATGCTTTAAAAGCATCTTTGCTGGTTGCAGAGATGATTCTGTGGGTAAGATTAACTGTCCTCTGATGGTGTAAGCCTTAAGACCCAAGTTCAATGCCTGGAGGCTGAATGAGAGTAGAAATAAAGAAGAGAGAATTAACTCCAGAAAGTTGTCCTCTGATCTCCACGTATTCCCCATACACACACATACACAATAAAACCTCAAAACAATCCCCCTCCCCATCACTGGCTGCAACACTGGACTGTAAGAAATGAACAGAAGTACAGTGGTAGGTATAGAAAGCAACTGAACAATAATCAGGTAGCAGAAGGGTAGCAAGGATGAGGAAGTGGTCAAAGACACGGCTACAAATATAGCTAAGGTGTACAGTGCCTGGAGAGTATTACAAAGCCTGTGTGCAACCCATAGCCTTGAAAACAAACACATATCCAAGGCAGAAGCAGCAGAGTGCCTTGTTAGGATAGATATGTAGTACACAAGGTGTTAGCTGTACCAACACAAAGGCTGAGTGAACACAAGTGAGCTCAGTAAGGCTAATGACCAGGATCGTGTTTTGGGTGCAAGTTGGACACAGACTTGACATTCCCATGGAGATGTTGCATAAGGAGATTGTGGTGGTTTGAATAAGAAAGGCCTCCATATATTCATGGGTTTGAATGCCACAGGGAGTGGCATTATTAAGAGGTGTGGCCTTGTAGAAAGCATGTCACTATGATGGTGGGCTTTGTGGTCTCCTGTTCTCAAGCTATGCCCAGTGTGACAGTCTCTTACTGCTGCCTTCAGATCAGAATGTAAAATTCTCAGTTTCTTCTCTAGTACCATGTCTATCTGTGTGCTGTCATCATGATAATGTTTCCCATCATGATAATAATAGATTAAACTTCTGACACTGTAACCCAGCCCCAATTTTTCCTTTATAAGAGTTTCTCTGTCCTCAAATGACATGAATGGTATGACTTATAAATGGATACTTATATGACTTATAAATGGTGCTGTGCTACACTCCACAGACCCAAAGAAGCCAAACAAGAAGGGAGGCACAAGGGAAGATGCTTGAATATCACTTAGAAGGGGGAATAAAATAGTCATAAGAGGCAGATGGAAGGTGGGAACTGGTAAGGAAGGAACATGGGAAGGGAGTAGAAGAGTTCAGGATCAGGTGTGGAGAAGGACAGGAAAGATGACTTGATGGCCATGAAAATTAATGGAAATCTGCAACTGGTGGTGGTGAGAAAGTAGTGGGCCTCTCTAGGAAGAGACAGAGACCTGGGATAAGGGAGGTGCACAAGAATCAATGGGAGTGACCTTAGCTGTGACTCACAACATTGGGGATATGGAACCTAAAGAGGCCACCTCCTGTAGCAAGGCAGGAACCCCATTAGAGTAATAGAGACACCAACCCACCCACAAAACTTTCAACCCCAAATTTATCCTGCCTACAAAAAATGTAGGCATGGGGAATAGAGCAGAGACTGAGGAAATGTCCAACCAATAACTGGTTCAACTTGAGATCCATCTCATGGGCATGGACCAATCCCTGACAGTATTAATGATACTCTTTTATGCTTGCAGACAGAGGAATGTTGTCCTTTGACCCAGCAGCTGGCTCAGACAGATACAGATACCCACAGCCAAACAATGGAAAGAGCTTGGGGACTCTTATGGAAGAATAGGAGGAAGGGTTGTGGCCTAAACGGGATAGAAATTTCACAGGAAGACCAACAGGGTCAACTAATCTGGACCTTTGGGGATCTCAGAGTCTTAGTTTGGATTTTACTGCTGAGAACAGACACCATGAACAAGGCAACTCTTATAAGGACAACATTTAATTGGGACCGGTTTACAGGTTCAGAGCTGTATTTCCATTATCATCAATGGAAGAAACATGGCATGAGAGGAGGTGAGAGTTCTACAGCTTCATCCAAAGGAAGCCAGGAGCAGACTGTTTTCAGGAAGCTAGGAAGAGGATCTCCAAGTCCACACTTGCTCCAATAATGCCATACCTACTCCAACAAGGCCACTCCCTGGTCCAATCATATTCAAACCAGGTGGTAACCACCTCAACCACCAAACAAAGAACATACATGGGTTGGACATGGGCCTCCATGCACATATGTAGTAGATGTGCAGCTTGGTCTTCATGTGGGTCTTGAACAACTGGAGTGGAGGCTATCCCAAAAGCTGTTGCCTGCCTGTGGGATATATTCTTTTGGCTGGGCTGCCTTGTGTGGCCTCAGTGGGAGAGGAAGCACCTAGCCTTGAAGAGACTTGAAGTGCCAGGATAGGGAAATACCCAGGGGGCCCCCCACTTGCTCAGAGGAGAAGGGGTTATGGGGGAAGGAAAGGGGTGACTGGGAGTAGAGCAGTGAGTGGGATGTAAAGTGAATAAAGTAAAAAAATAAAATTAAATAAATAAAGAGTTGCTGTGTTTATGGTGTCTCTTCACAGCAATAGAACCCTAATTAAGACACAGATACAAGAATCTGAGTTGAAGTAGGGAAGTTAAGGCTGTATATAAATTAGGAAGTTATCAGCAAATGAGTGATTCGAAAAATAAGATCCCCCAAAGCCACTGATAGACAAATGGCCTGCAGTAAAAAGAATGATAAGATAAAATGTATTCTTTTATCCAGAAATTAAACTGAAAGCCATATATCCAGAGGGAGGAAGTGGCTCATTTTGTTAAATCATGCCAAGGGGCAAATGATAGACCTGCAGAGGTGTGTCAGGATGAGCATGCGGAAATGAGTTGTGACCATGATTTGGGTATATGCTTTAGATTGATTGGAATGGGGTTTGGTGCAAAAATTGGGAGAGGACTTCAGAACAGTAAGGACAGAATATTTCAAAGTGTAGGATGCAAAGAAAAGAGTCAAGAGAAGTGACACTTAGACCTTTATTACATTTCCTTATTTATATGGGATATACATGTATGTACTACAGTGTGTATGTAGGTTACAGGACAACTTTTAGTCAGTTGTCTCCTTCCACCACATGGGTCTTAGGAATTGAAGTCAAGTAGTCAAGTTTGGCAACAAGTGCTTTTACCTGCTAAGATGGGGCTGGCCCTTAGTTTGTTTTAACGATGGGAAAATATCAGTGCTGGACTTGTGGTGGAAGTGGTCTTCGTTGGAGGCAAACTTTGTTGGAAGTAGAATTGCATATTAGTCCTGAGCTCTCAGAGGAAACAGGATCTTGTGATACAGGTAGGATGCAGACACACCACACACCTTTACTCCCTCTGTCTGGAATGCAGACATACCCTTAGTACACACCTTTAATCCCAAACAATTTGGATAAGTTTGTAGCAGAAAGCAGCCATGTTTGAAAGTTATGCCTAATTGAGGGGCTGACAAAGTGAGGAATCAGAGAAAGATTTGACAGAATGAGTCAGAGATAGGATATGCCTAAAAGAGGTGACTTAAGGGAGAAACATAGAGAAAGAGAGAGAGGAGGCAATTTTACAGGAGCAGAGAAAAGTTAGAGAGAACAAGCTAGACACAGGTGAAAACAGAAGGAGCCAGAAAATAAGAAGGAACCAGAAGATTAGAACATATTGCTAAAGTTAGTATGAGGTCAAGCAGAGCAATTCAGTCAGAAGCCAAGAGAAACCAGATTATATCAGTCAGCATGGAAGATTAGATTGTATGGAGGCTAGAAGCTTTGATGCCTAGACCTAGAGATGGTTAGAACAGAGAAGGAAATGCTCTGGCTCAGCCCAAGCTGTGTATTTGTAAATCTTAGATATGGCTCTCATCTCAGTACTTCATCTGAAGAAATAAAAGCTACATTTACATTTATAATCTGGGATGGGAATCAACAGTGATTTTGCTGTTGTTTGTTTTTTTTCTGTTTTTCTGTAAAGGGCCAGACAGTACTTTAAATTTGTGGGCTATACCCCATCTTCATTGCATATTTTTCCATCCGACAATTTAAAATTATAAAAATTATTCTTAGCCATAAAACACAATAACCATGCTGGGCAGTGGTAGTGCACACCTTTAATCCCAGCACTTGGGAGGCAGAGACAGGCAGATTTCTGAGTTCGAGGCCAGCCTGGTCTACAGAGTGAGTTCCAGGACAACCAGGGCAACCAGGACATACAGAGAAACCCTGTTTCAAAAACAACAAACAAACAAACAAACAAAAACCCACAATGACCAGGATCTGGCTCCCAAGCTAAAGTTTGCAGACTTCTAAAATAGGACACAGGTAAAGCCTCTGACTTTATATAAGGACACAGAGAGCCCGCCTAGTCATGCATGTTATCAGTGGGCTAGAAAGCACTGTGTGAGAGCTCAAATGCTGATAAGGTTCCACATGAACAGCAGATCTCTTTTGATTGCTTCAGTCTTCTCTAGGAAACAGGAAAAAAGTTATCACTGTGGGCAAAACTAGAAGTTCAATGGGCTAGATAAGCAGGCACAGTGATAGGTGTTTTTTTTAAACAATTTTTTGTGGGTTAGTGGATGCTCATATGTATTCTTAGGATCAAACTCAAGTTGACAGGCTTGGCAGCAAGCATCTTTATCTGCTGAGTCATCTTACCAGCCCAAAATGTGATTTTAACTCCAGCACTCAGAAATCTGAAGTGAGAGCACATCAATTCAAAGTAAATAGGGGTTATTTAATAGGTTCTAGGATACCTGAACTATATATTGGGACCTTGTCTCACAAAAAGTAAACAAAAAAGTATTATGTATTTGCAGAAGAAAATGATTTAGAAGAAAATGAGTGCTGTGGTCTGAGTGTTTGAGCTCCCTCCCCCCATATGCTGGAATCTGAACTCCTAAGATGGGGCTTTGGGAGACGATTCAGCCCTGAGGATGGAGCCCTCATGATTCTGATATGTAATGGCCTTCTAAAAAAGGTCTTGCATGGACAAGAGGAATGCAGAGAAAGGGAAGGATGGGGCATATAGGGATACATGGTCAAAGTACATTATATACTTGTATGAAAATGTACTTATGACACCTAGTACCATGTACTAATAAATATTCTTTTGAAGGTCTTGAGAACCTTCATCTCTAGGATCTATAAAATAGATTTCTTTTTGTTATTGTTGTTTGTTTTTCAAGACAGGGTCTCTCTCTCTCTCTCTCTCTGAGACAGGGTTTCTCCGTGTAGCCCTGGCAGTCCTGGAACTCACTCTGTAGACCCGAACTTAGAAATCCACCTGCCTCTGCCTCCCAAGTGCTGGGATTAAAGGCGTGTGCCACCATTGCCAGGCCCCAGGGTTTCTCTTTGTAATAGTACTGGCTGTCTTGGAACTCACTTTGTCAACCAGGAAGGCCTTGAACTCAACAGAGATCCATCTGCCTCTGCTTCCCAAGTGTTAGGATTGCAGACCTGTCCCACTATACCTGGCTCTAGAAAATGATTTCTTGCCAGTAACCCAATCTGGCAACCAACCAGATGAATTTCCCCAGCCCCACACCCATGCCCCGAGGTCTGCATTGACCACATTATGCTGTATCTTTTGGTTCTATACCTCTAACTACAACCGCAGACACTCACAGTCATCATAAACCACCAATCTGGTGGTACCTTGATCAAGAATTTTTTACTATAAGAAATAACAACTCAGTGGATAAATCCACTTGCTACCAAGACTGATGAACTGAATTTGATCCCCAGCATCCATATGGCAGAATGAGAGAACTGACTCACAGACAGGTGGATGGGCACGCGCGCACGCGCGCACACACACACACACACACACACACACACACATAAATAAAAAAAGGCAATTTAAAAAAGAAGTTCCTATTGTGGGGCAGTGGTCTGTGACTGGCAGTCTGGCACCCGGTCATGCACAGGCTAAAACTCTGGGGGACCCTGTGGGGAAACACACAAGGGACCGGAAAACATTTTTGCCAATGCTCCTGGGAGGTTTTGTCTATGCAAGACCTGTTGTCAGACACCTTACCCACCCCTCCTCAGGTAGAGGTGTCGCCACACCCCAGGTAGAGATGTGACCTCACAGCCCAAGCCATCCCCAGGTTAATGAGACACCTAGAGACTTAGCCACACCCCTTCCCAGTTACTATATCTGCCTCACCACTCCCAGAGGGGTGGGGGTACAATTCCATCAGTGACACTCCACACGATGACAATAAACGTCTTAGAATTATGGACTGTCTCTTCATCTTGACCCGGGAAGCGAGGGATCCTGCCTTCGATTAAGGAGCTGCATCTAATCTCGCAGCACTTCCAAAGCAGCTAGCTCACAAACTGGTCAGAGGCAGGATGCCAACTGCACTCTGCAGGGCCCATCTGTTTCCAGGTCCGGAGGCATCCTTCGGTGTCCATGATGTCCAGCCATGGCAACTCCAGAGCCAGCTGAGGTGTTCCCTGGGACCGCTCCCTCTTCTACCCACAGGCTATGTCTCTGCAGAGGCCTCTCACACAGCCTGGCCAGACCGTGGTGACTATAGAAGAGCAAACGGCCACTTCCCCTGTGTCTCCTGTCCAACTCAGAGCTGCAGCGCCCAGGATGGACACATGGGGCTTCTTTCCACCGCACCAGTTTGTTCCCACATCCTATTGTTTATTAACTACCAAGTTTTTTGCTAACTCTGACATGAAGAATGAATAAACTGGAAAACATTTGATCAGCTGGCAGTATTGAGAGACTCCATGGAATTCATGCTTCTAAATTTAATATATATATTTTTCTTCCACTCATGTTCAGTTACACAAAAGAAAAATGGAGTAGATAAACACTGACTGGAGTTACAGTTTTGCCTTCACACATAAAGAATCTGTAGAGGAAGTTGAGGGAATATCTAATGGTATGATCACTGACTAACTATGTAATGTAATCTGGAACAGTTAAACAGTGAGAGAATCAAAACATCACAATTCCCAAAGAAAGGAAGATTAGTATCTCGGGCAAGTTAGTAGAAGTTCAGAAGGGAGTGGTTTGAGAAAGTCATGTATGAGGAAGGCAGCAATATGGCTCAGTGGTTAAGGGTGCTTGCTGCCAAATCCGATGATCTGATATTGACCTCTGAACTTACTTAAACACACACACCTCAAATAAATATTAAAAAGAGAGTGGCGTATTAATTTGAGACAATTGAGGGTTTGCCAGTTCCTAGGAATAAGATCTAAGTGAAGAATGACCATAGACAGAGTAAAAGAGGTGTCTGGGACACTGGGGGTCAAGGCACAGCAAACATGTGATTATTAAAAATCAATAAAACATCTGGGCAGTGGTGGCACACACCTTTAATCCCAGCACTTGGGAGGCAGAGGCAGGTGGATTTCTGAGTTCGAGGACAGCCTGGTCTACAGTGAGTTCTAGGACAGCCAGGGCTACACAGAGAAACTCTGTCTCGAAAAACAAACAAACAAACAAACAAACAAATCAATAAGACAGCACACATGTCCCCCTAATACTCAGGAGTCTGAGGCTGGAGGATTGTGAAATTGAGGTCAACCTGGACTGCAGAACAAGAACTTGTCTCAGTGTATAAGCAAACAAATGGAATCACAGCAGGAGTAACAAACAATGTTGTTAGCCGTTAAAATCATGAAGAAACCAGGGTGACCTTGGTTGCCTGAAGGTTTCCTGTTCTGAAATCTGAGGAGTAACTTGTAACAATATTTTACTTTAATTCACTGAGGGTGTTAACCTTGAATGTGAACTCACTACTTGTGAGTTCCAAAATAATGCTTTACAGTATTTCATTGTTTCTTATATCATCTTTTAAAGGTTCCATTATTTATTTGTGTGGGAGTAAGGTGTACTTATATAAAGGCACCAGGGCCACATACAGTGGTGGAGAGAAGAGGACAACTTGAAAGTATTTCTCTTTCTTGTTCCACGTGCAAATCCCAGGAATCAACACGTCAAGCCTTGGACAAGTGTATTTGCCTGCTGAGCCATTTGCCAAGCAGATTTCATTGGGTTTTAATGGCCGTGGAAAGCTCAGATTGGAGCCCACACAATGCCCGAAGATGGTGGCTTGGATGAGTCTGGCGATATCAAGAAGAGCAAGCAGATGGAAGGAGTATTTAGGAGTCAGACCAGTGGCGCCCTGTATTCCATACCTTCCTCGCCACCACAACCAAGCTCTCTGGAAGCAAACCCTGGGAGGCTTTCCACCTAGGTCTGCTGCGGTGGACCTCACTCCAGCAACGAGGCTAAAGCAGGAGATCATTGTGAGTTTGAGGCCCAACCCCAAAAGGTTAATAGACACATTATTTTTGTTGTTAACATACGGTAAAACCTACATTCTCATCATTTAAAGATGAGCTTAGAAAGGGAAAAAAAAAACTTTTATGGAGTAGGAGCAAGAAGAGCCTTTTTCTTCTGTCTAGGAGACTGAATAGCATGAGAAACATTTATTTATTTGTTTGTTTGTTTGTTTTTCGAGACAGGGTTTCTCTGTGTGGCCATGGCTGTCCTAGAACTCACGCTGTAGACCAGGCTGACCTAGAACTCAGAAATCCACCTGCCTCTGCCTGCCAAGTGCTGGAGTTAAAGGCATGAGCCACCACTGCTGGGCAATGAGAAACATTTTTAAGTTTACATTTAAAAGACAAAGGAAACTCAAAACCTTGACCTTGTGACTATAATAGTTGATTTAGGATGAGAAATACCTTGTCTATAGTTTAAAAATAACCAACGGGAAACGTATATTTGTAACTATGATAGCTGTAGTACAGATTTAGCATGAGAAACACTTAAATTCATAGTTAAAATGCAACCAAAGGAGGCTGAACTTGTGATTATAAAAGTAGATTGTATAATGGAATGTCTTATTAGAGTTAGGCTAGTTTATATGAACTCTGCTGGTCCATGTTGGGACAATGGCACAGTAAGGAGAGGAAATATGAAGCATTAGTCACTGGAAACAGTTTAGACAAGGGAGTAACTATTTCATGTAGCTTTTCAATACCCTACCTAAGCTCTGGGAACAGGCTGCGACAATCCTCCTCATGACAATCCCTCCCTCCCCACCCCCCGAAAGACACACAGTTGTTCGTTTTCAATTTGCCTTCTTGGCATAATTGCTGGGCATTATTAAACTCCCGCTGCTAGTGTGCCCTTGTCAATACTCTTAGCTCCACACCTCCTGCCTGCCATAAACATTAGTGCCCAGTTACATCTAGTCCCTGCTAAACATCCCTGACCTATAGGTGCACCTTGCGTGGCCACTCCATTTCAAGATCTCACATGACTGGCCAACTTTTCTCCATCAGAAGCACGGGGAACTTGTCTCTTCCCCCTTGCATCTCTTTGCTTGCTTCCAGGGACCCAGAAGTCCCACCTATCCCTTCCACACAGCAATTGGTCCATGGCCTCTTTACTGACAGATCAAGAAGCAACTGGGGAACAGGACAGCATCAGAACTATAAGTAACAGAAAGTTACATCTGTGAAATCTTACATCTGAACTTGTGTATCTTTTATTGTGAGGTCTGTATGCAAGGCAAATCTGTCTGACTTTGATAAGAGATCTGGCAGTCTTAGCCAGTTAACAAATTTACTAATGCGCTAATAAAGTGGTGGATTATCTTGGGTAAAGAAGCTAGAAGTTTGTTTTCTAGCTGTAAAGTTATAGTTACTTTAGCTGTCAATGTAGTCAGAAACTCAGGCAGAATAAATTATAATCTAGGTGTCATGTATTAATTAAAATGATAGAGGTTGATCTATATAGTCCACTACCTAAACAGTTTCCAGGTCCTTGTAGTCTACATAGAAACTTGGGCAGAATCAGTCTGGCTGTCAGAAGACGAAAGTGTTTTCCCATGGAGTAGATACATACAAGAAATGACCCACCTTGACTTGGGTAATATGAGACATTTAACTCTCTGGGTATCCTGTGTCCACAGTGTAGGCCAAGCTCTGGTAGCAGGCAAGGCAATGAAGCAGCATTTCTCAGTGGTTATCATACCACAATCCAGGTAGCATCTTGTTGTGCCCATATCTTTTTCAGAGACCTTAAAGGGTAACCTGCCAGGATTTGAGAGCTTCTGTCATAAGTTACAACATTTAATGTTATATTTAGCAGATATCTGATAAGATTGAAAGTCAGCATCTACGGAACATATCTGTGTTTGTTTAATTACTTGCTCTAGATGTATCCAGCAAATAGAGCACACTGTAGCTTGGTGGCAATAGCAAGAACAAGGCTAAACTTATATTTAAGGCAGTGATCTTTAACTTTTTACCATTTAGAAACCATTATTTACCAAGGCAGGATACAACGAAAACTTTATCTTAATTGTTATATGACTTTGACTAGCTGTACTTCTAAAGGCAGTGAACTGGAGACTGCCCATAACAAAGATGGCACTGAAGCTATAGCCCACCCACATGACTGCCCTTATCTAAATTGGTGCTTAAGCAATAGCATAGCAAAACCTTATCTTCCCACAACAAACATGGCAGACCGTCACAGGCCTGCCCCTAGTTAATATAGCAATAAGAGTCACATGACATGTTATACCTTAGAATGGAGCTGTAGAAATGTGGCTGTGTATCTAAGAATGGACCAATAGAAGTATGGCAAAGACAAACATTCAGACGAATCTAGGCAGTGTGGTGTGAGGGGTGTATGGTGTGGCTTGGTGTGAATAGTGGCTGCAGGAGTGTTGGCATAGCAGAATTCCAGCAATGGGGGGGCAGAGAGTAGGCCTGAAGCAGTGTTCAGTCTCCTTGCAACTCCCTCAGGTGGGAGAGTGAGTAGCTGCGGGTGCTCAGGGCAGTGCAGGCTAAGAGAGCTTGTGCCTGCACCATGGAACACCAGGTGACAGGACTGTGTGGGAAGGGGTGGCAGCAGCAGCCATGGGAAGTCAGGAGTGCTGGTGGTAGCTCAGCAGAGCAGGGTACCAAGCAGAGAGCAAGAAAGCGAGGGAGAATGTGGAGAGCTGAGGTTAGTCAGATGACAGCCAGTTGCCCTGAGTGAGAGAGTGAGGTGAAAATGTGTAGGGGCGAAATTGCACAGCAGTGGCAGAATCAGGGTGTAGAGAACCAGAGCTGAGAGCTAGTTGTAAGAGAATGGGGAGGGTGTGTGTGTGTGTGTGTAGCGTGCGCGCTACATCACTAGTGAGTTGAAAAAGTGCCTTTAATCGGCCACGTAGAGTTATTGGTTTGTGGATAACAGGGCCAAATTAGCCTGTGAACTAGACTGGGAGGTGTGGCAGCAAACACAGGACAAGGTAGATGGAGATGATAGCCAGGCCAGTTCACCAGGTCGTCACATGATGAACTTGTGGTTGAGCTCTGAGCCAGCTGTGGGGCTCAGAACCAAGGGAGAATGGTTTACCTAAGCTTAAGATTTTTTTCAGCAGTCAGAGAGAACCTCTTCCTGGAGAGTGAGAGGGAGAGGGCCACCCAGGGGTAGAGAACCTAAAACGGAAAGTTCAGTGAGAAGGCCAATCATGACTGAATGCTTCTGTCCTCACGGACACCACAGGGTGGCTGTGAGCTCAACAGCCCTCCCTTGGGAACAGGGGATGTTTATGATGATCAATGTGGGGAGGGAGCTTATCAACTAGCTGGTGTTTGGGTAGATAGGTCTATCTGAAGACTGCAAAGTCTTTGTGGCAGCAGGAGATGTGAACCTGTTAATTTTTAAATCCAAGTCATGCAACACCAATGTTGTGTTTTATAAACAGAAGAAAGAGTCAGGATATGTTTGGTAGAGTAAGGTATGGTGAGGTGGAAGGGGGTGCCTCTGTGGGCCCATCCTGAGGTATCCCTTCCCCTTGAGGTACCAGCCATACAATAAATATAGTACGGGATAGAGTTTATTTACAGCATGGAAACGTGCTTCTTGGTCATGATGTTTGTGCAGGAATAGAAACCCTGACTAAGACAGATGCCAAGTAGCCTTGGTTTCTTTTCCTTATGTTCTTGCCCTTGCCTTTCCCCATCTGGTTATCTCTGGTGTTAGGTGGTCTTACTCTGACTGTGGATTGTTCTTCCTGCAAGCCTTGGTGTCAGTACTCCTTGAAGACCAGTTCTGAGAGGCATTTGGGTTTGGAGAGCTATGGCACAGGGTCAGCTCTGGGGTGCAGACAGAAACCAGAAGGATCTAGTCCCTAGCTGTCCTTTGGTTCCTGTGTTCTGATGGCTCTGCAAGGGTCCCTCTTGATCCAGTGAATCTGAAAAGAAGTGGTGGTCCTGCTTGTGCTTGAAGGTGTGTCAGCACTCCTGGGATACCAGCTCTCTTCTGGCACTATTTGAGTATAGAGCCCTGTGTCACAGTATCTGCTTCCCAGCCATCGAAAGAAACCAGAAGACCACTCCTCAGTCCCTGTGTCCAGGAGATTCCAGGTGGGTCCCTCTGAGCAGACAGGTTTGTCCACACTCCTGGGAGTCTAGCTTTCTCCCAAAGTCATTTGGCTATGGAGACCTGGTGGCCCAGTCAGAGGTCTCCCGCCACAGATGTAAACCAGAAGCCTCCTGCCCCTGGCTGTTTCTCAGTCCCTGTGTCCCAAGGATTCCCAGGGAATCACACTGAGCAGTGGTGCTCTTCTTATCCCCTCTTAGAGGCTTTTCCACACTCCTGGGAGGCTAGCTTTCTACCAGTTCTATTTGGCTATGGAGCCCTTGAGGCCCAGGCAGAGGTCTCCCCCCCAACTCTTTTTTATGATCTTCCTGCCAGCCTCCTTCCCCTAGGGTTCAGGTACATATGTGCATGACAATGGAAAGATATTTTTATGTGGGCAACCACTGTCCTCATGTTCCTGTGTCAAGCACTTCATCAACTGTGCCATCCACAGCTCCTACTTTCCTTTGAAATGGCATTTCTTTATTGTTCACTTGCTTGTGGTACTGGGGTATTTGAATTGCTATTTTTGGTAGCAATCATGATGTTTCCAGCTCTTCTACATCCCTGGAACACTGCAGGTGTTAAGTGGTGACTCTTTGTGATGATTATGATTTGATTTTCCCTAACAACTAATGATGTCCATGCTGTCTCTGATTTAGCATGCAAACCAATGCATTACGTTATGTCATCTTCCAACACACACATCATTGCCCATCACCTTTCCGTATCCTCTTCTCCAGAACTCACCTGTTTTCATGTCTACCTTCTACAAGACAAAGCATGTGATGTTGGTCTTTCTCTTCCATTGACTCCTCTGGTTCATCTCTCCAACCTTCTTAGACTCATTTCTCTCTTTTCCCATGGTTTCCTACCTTCACATCATTACACACACACACACACACACACACACACACACACACACACAGCACATCTAGATTCCACATGAGGCAAAATATGTAATATTTGTCTTCTAGTAGGACTTATTGAATTTAACATTCTGATCTCCAGTCCCACCCTTTCTCTCCCCCCTCCCAAAGGATGTAATTTCATTCTTTCTTAAGGATGAATACAACTCCCTTGGATAAGCTGGCCTAGTGGTGCCAGTCTGTAACGTCATTCATGGCCCTTAGTGGCAGCATGGTCCACAGGTCTCAGCATGACACAGGCCACTCACTCACATAAACATGGGGCTCCAGGCAGCAAAGCCTGAGGACATCACCAAGGCTTCAGTCAGTCACACAGTGCATCCACAGGGATCTCTGGCTTCATCACATCCTTGGACTGCAGAATGGACCACAGATACCAACATGACCTTCCTGGCATAATGGAACATGGTGGTCTTTCGAGGAAGTCCAAAACAGAAACTGTTCTTCATCTCAGACCTCCTTTGTTGCCCACATCCAGGGTGACCTTTTCTTTGGTAGCCCAGGGTAGCATGTTCAGGGGCTGAATCTGCATATGCAAATGGGTTAAGTTTCAGGCTGGCTGGGACATATCACCAAGTGGATGAGCAAGGACTTCAGCCCTCTCTCACACCCATCACCACCACTGCATCTCCAGTTCTGCTTCTCGTCACAGTGCACACAGCACTCCATTCCCCCATCTTTTCCATCTTCCACCACATACTAGTTTATTGCAGAGGTGCATTCCTTGATAGGCAGGGTGGCCTGGCTGGCTTCCATTGCTCTGAATGTTGACATTTTTTGGTAAGACTTTAAGGACTAAGCTGGAGAGATGGCTTAACCATTAGGAACATGTGGTGCTTTCGCAGAGAACACAAGTTCGGGTTTTCCACACCAATGGTGGGTGACTGACAACTGCTTGTAAGTCCAGCTCCAGAGGATCCAACACTTCTGGCCTCGGTGGGCACCGTTACTCATGTGCATACACCCATACATACTTATAATTAAAATTATAAAAGTTAAATTTAAATAGTTTGAGTACTATTGCTTTTTCCAAATGTTTGATATCATTTAGTATGGATTTTTTCATTCCTAAAGATTTTATTACTAACACCCTTCCTTACTAGCATTGTTATTTCTTTTTGAGTTAGAGTCTTTTGTGTGTGCACCTGTTGCTGTGTATGAGTGTCTGTCTGTATAGAGGTGCACTTGTGCATGTGTACATAAATGTGAAGACCCAGGACAACTGTGGGAATTATCTACTATTTTTTGAGACAAGGTCTCTCACTGGTCTGAACTAGTTAAACAGGCTAGGCTCTTTATCAAGGTCCAGAGATCTACCTGTCTCTGCTGCCCATCTCTGAGATTACAAGCATGGACTACTATATCCAGCTTTTTGTTTGTTTGTTTTTTGTTTTGTTTTGTTTTTCGAGACAGGGTTTCTCTGTATACCCCTGGCTGTCCTGGAACTCACTCTGTAGACCAGGCTGTCCTCGAACTCAGAAATCCACCTGCCTCTGCCTCCCAAGAGCTGGGATTAAAGGCCTGCGCCACCACTGCCTGGCCTATATCCAACTTTTAAAATGTGGGTTCTGTCACCAAAGTCAGGTTTGCATGTTTATAACTTTATCAAATGAGTCATCACTCTAGTCCTTGAGTCAGCTTGGATAATTTGTATGCTTCTAAGCATTTTCCCAGTCCAGCCAAGTAATTTACTTTATGAATATACAGTGGAGAATGACATTTTCTTATAATCCATTTGATTTCTGTTTTTAATATATATATATACACACACACACACACACACACACACTTAACTTGTGCACACACACGCACACACACACACCGTTTATTGGTCTTTTCAAAATAAATGTTTGTTTTCATTGCTCTCATTTTATATGTCATCTGTCTCTGCTCTGCTCTGTATTATTTTTCCCTTGGCTAGGTATGAATTAGTTGCTGACTGTCAGCTTTTAAAGATATTTGAAGCTGTAAACTTTTTTGAGTACTATTCTCTGTGCTCCATAAGTTGCAGTATATTTTCTTTTCTAGTAGGATCAATGTATATTCTATTTTTTCTTATTTTCTTCTTTAATCTACTGGTTAAGGAGGTGCTAACATCAATTCTATTTCACTGTGGTCTGAGAAGATACCTAGTATGATTTCAATCTTATAAAACTTGAGATTTTTTGTGGACCAATATATACTATATATATGAAGAACATTCCATGTGTTTGTATTTTGGGATTATTTGTTTCCATCTATTGTAGCTTGAATGACTCATAAAAAATCAGGTGTTGGTGCTAGATAGATTGCTCAGCAGTTAAGAACATTTTCTCTTCTTCCAGAAGATTCACTTTCAACTTCTAATACCCACACAGCAATTCATAACTCTCTTTAACTCCAGACCTAAGGGACCTGACAACCTCTTCTGGCCTCCACAGGTAGCACACATATGGTTCACAGACATAAATGCAGACAAAAGACTCATAACTATGAAATAAATTAATCTTTAAAATCTTAGGTGTTGATACTTAATAGTAAATACAATTTGTGCTAGAAGGTATTGAAAGGTGATGAAGTTGTGAGTCCATTCCTCTTCTTGTGGATGCAATCAGGTCTGTTTTGCCTTTCTTCTTCTATTATGCAAGCACACAACATTTTTTTTTTCCTGAGACAGATGCAGTATAAGATGCCACCATGATCGAGGCCAGCCTGGTCTACAGAGTGAGTTCCAGGACAGCCAGGGCTACACAGAGAAACCCTGTCTCAAAAACAAAAAACAAAAAACAAACAAAAAAAGATGCCATCATGAGAGCAGAGCACAGTATTCATCAGACAACCAAATCTGCATATGCGTTCTTTTTTTTCTTGTTCTTCAGAATTGCCAATCTTAATCAACTTATCTCAAATTTGGCAAATTCTCTATTTGACTGTTCAATGCCCACATCAGGTTTATGTTTATGATACAGGAGTTTTCAATGTCAGAATTTTTATTTGGTTCCTTGTTTGGCTTTGGTGTCTTCATGAACATTTGTAATGATTATGACTTTGTCCTTTGGATTCACTTTAGTTGTTCGATCATCACTTATGTTAGCTCTTGCAGTATTTAAAAGATTTAATGGAAGAACCGGGTATGTGGAACACATTTGTAACCATAGCATTTGGAAGGTACAGGCAGGAGGATCAGAAGTCAAAAGGCCATTCTTACCTACATAGCAGATTTGAGGCGAGAGAGAGATACTTGAGGCTCTATCTAAAAAAGAAACAGAAAAAGCAGTAGAAACCTACATAGTATTTTAAATTCTGTCCTTCAGGGATGGTCTCATTCCCTTTCTCTTGTGTATGGGTCATACTTTGTCTTATGCTTGCTTAGAAATTCTTTAGTAAGGGGCTATAGAAATGACTCATCAGTTAAAAACATTTGCCCCTCTTGCAGATTTCAGAGGAATTCTGACAACCTCTTCTGGCCTCCATGGACACCTCTATGCATACAGTACACATACACACAAGTAGGCACACACATTCACATAAATTACAAAAGGAAGTTTTCATTACAAATAATGTCTTTTGACTATATGTGAATATAATTATCAGATTCCACTCTCTAGATTTTGTTGTTGATGTTCACGGCACTTGATTATAGTTTGCTCAGTGGTTTTTGTGAACATTGTGCATCTGTGAAATAGCTGTTCTGCTGGACTAATGGTCAGCTAGCATCTTAACAGATATTTCCTCCAGTTTCTGAAATAAAAACAAGAAAAGAAAGTTTGTGTCAATAGGCCGTTATAGCATTATAGCATGCCTTCAGTTTTCAGGTGAACAGCTCACAATGCATCTAGACTTTTCCTTCCTGAGGTGAGCCTGAGTTCTAGGCAGAAGTGATGAGTTGAAATTGGAACTCTTGCTGGGCAGTGGTAGCGCACGCCTTTAATCCCAGCACTCGGGAGGCAGAGGCAGGCGGATTTCTGAGTTCAAGGCCAGCCTGGTCTACAGAGTGAGTTCCAGGACAGCTAGGGCTACACAGAGAAACCCTGTCTCGGAAAACCAAAAAAAAAAAACAAAAAAAAAAAGAAAAAGAAAAAAAAAAAAAGAAAGAAAGAAATTGGAACTCTTGGCCTAATGAACAAGCCTCAAACTTGTTCCACAGTAAAAGACTGCCTTGAGCTTCTCTGATCCTTTTGTTGTCATCTAGCCAGTGCTGAGATTCCAACAGAAGCCACCATGTCCAATGTAAGAGGTGGAGCTTTAGAAGCCTCAGTTCCTTAAAATAGTTTACTTCACAATTTTCTCTCTGAGCCACTTTTGATCTAATTTTTTTTTTCTCTTTTCTTTTTTTGGTTTTTTCGAGACAGGGTTCTCTGTGTAGCCTTGGCTGTCCTGGTACTCACTCTGTAGACCAGGCTGGCCTCGAACTCAGAAATCCACCTGCCTCTGCCTCCTAAGTGCTGGGATTAAAGGCATGCGCCACCACTGCCTGGCCCTGTCTAATTTTTTTAATCCCAGCCATAATTCTTGTCTAGGTGGCAATACGTAATATACATGCTTTTAAATCTTTTCATAAATATGAGAGAAGAGTCAGCTCTGTTGTTTCAGGACAGACTTGGGTAAAATTAAAGCAAGCACTTTGCAGCAGTACTCTAGGGAGTTGCCATGCAAGCTAACGTAAACCACCACAATCCTTTGAGAACAAAGTCTATTCTTCCTATGGCACCAGAAATGCATCTGTTATATTCAACTGCTGAACTAGGGACAAGGGGACAGTGAATATAAGCCAAACAACTCTCTTCTGAGATACAGTCAGCTTTTACTTAAGTATTTGTCAAAAGTCCACATAAACATGATTTTGACAACTTTTGCTAGTTTTTTTTCAATGGGAGGTGTGTGTGTGTGTGTGTGTGTGTGTGTGTGTGTGTGTGTTTGTAGATGGGTCTAGAGTTCCATATTTGCCATTTAACCTTTTAAAGATTTATTTTATTTAATGTGTATGAATGTTTTGCCTGCAGGTATATATGGGCACCAGGTGCAAGCCTGGTGATCACAGAAGTTAGAAAATAGCACTGGGTGCCTTGGAATTGGAATTATGGATGGATGTGAGCTATCATGTAAGCAATGAGAACTGAACCTGGGTCTTCTGCAAGAGCAACCAGTGTTCTTAACCACCCATCTATCTCTCCAACCCCTATTCTTAGCATTTTTGCTGATGTCACCCCCACAGGACTGATGAATGACAGTAGAATAGAAAACATGAGTCTGTGAAAAAGAACAAGAGGAGTAATCAGTGCAGCAGAAAGAAAATATAGAATACATTGTTCCACAGAAGTGATAGGACAAGGGTGTCCAAGAGGTTGCAAAGAGAGTGTCAGATAAAGTCTGGAACACATGGGCACAGGGGAAAAGTTCCTGAAAAGAACACCAATGGCTTGTGCTCTAAGATCAAGAATCAACAGATGGGACCTCATAAAATTACAAAGCTTCTATAAGGCAAAGGACACTGTAAATAGGACAAAACAGCAACCTACAGATTGGGAAAAGATCTTTACCAATCCTATGTCCAATAGAGGGCTAATATCCAATATATACAAACAACTCAAGATGCTAGACTCCAGAGATCCAAATAACCCTATCAAAAAATGGGGAAGAGAGCTAAACAGAGAATTCTCAACTGAGGAAACTCAAATGGCCGAGAAGCACCTAAAGAAATGTTCAACATCCTTAGTCATCAGGGAAATGCAAATCAAAACAACCCTAAGATTTTACCTCACACCAGTCAGAATGGCTAAGATCAAAAACTCAGGTGACAGCAGATGTTGGCGAAGATGTGGCGAAAGAGGAACACTCCTCCATTGCTGGTGGGAATGCAAGCTGATACAACCTCTCTGGAAATCAGTTTGGTGGACCTTCAGAAAAATGAACATAATACTACCTGAGGACCCAGCTATTCCACTCCTGGACATACACCCAGAAGATGCTCCAATATGTAATAAAGACACATGTTCCATTATGTTCATAGCAGCCATATTAATAATAGCCAGAAGCTGGAAACAACCCAGATGTCCCTCAACAGAGGAATGGATACAGAAAATGTGGTACATTTACACAATGGAATACTACTCAGCTATTAAAACAGTGACTTCATGAAATTCTCAGACAAATGGATGGAACTTGAAAATATCATCCTGAGCGAGGTAACTCAGTCACAAAAGAATGAACATGGTATATACTCACTGTTAAGTGGTTATTAGCCCAAAAGTTCGAAATAACCAAGAGTCACTTCGCAGCAACAGTAGGGCTGAATGTGAGGTCCCAGATGGAGGACTTGGAGAAGAGACTGAAGGAGCTGAGGGAGTTTGCATCCCCAGGGAGGCAGCAACAGTGGTAACTGGCCTGACCCCCGATACTCCCGGAGAATGATCCACCAACCAAAGAATACACATGGAAGGACCCATGGTGCAGGCCACATATGCAGCAGAGGAGGGTCTTGTTAGCCATCAGGGGGAGGAGAGGCCCTTGGGCCTGAGAGTGTTAGATCCCTCAGTAGAAGAGAGTGCCAAGGAGGGAAGATGAGAGTGAGTGAGTGGGTGGGTGGATGGGGGAATCCCCCCATAGTGGCAGGGGGAGGGGGAGGAAATGGGGAGGTTCCAAAGGGGGGACCTGGAAAGGGGGAAACATTTGAAATGTAAATAAGGTAGGAAAAATTAAAAAAAAAAAAAAAAAAGAGGGTGTTAGATATTGTGAGATCAAGCAGGAAAAGAATGCCAGGCAGTGGTGGCGCACACCTTTAATCCCAGCACTTGGGAGGCAGAGGCAGGCGGATTTCTGTGTTTGAGGCCAGCCTGGTCTACAGAGTGAGTTCCAGGACAGCCAGGGCTACACAGAGAAACTCTGTCTTGAAAAACAAAACAAAACAAAAACAGAAACAAAAAACTAAAACAAAAAAACTAAAACAAAAAACAAAAACAAAAAAGGCAGGAAAAGAATTCCCAGTAAAGATAGATATAACAAAATCATTGGCAACCTTAAATTTCTTTTTCTTGGGGCTGGAGAGAAGACATGCAGTTATTCTTCCAGAGTAATAGAGTTCAGGCCCCAAGCACACATTATGCAGTTGAGAATCAGCTGTAACTCAGGTCCAGGCAACCTAACACCTCTGGACACTACACTCACATGCACATACCTTATACCTACACACACACACACACACACACACACACACACACACACACACACACGAGAAATTGCAGTAAGGTGGAGAGACTGGTATTCTGGGCAGGATGATTCTTAGCTGTAAAGGACTGTTTCTATACATCTTTGTCTTTTGCATCTTTGACCACTGAAAGGTAAATGTCTGTAATAACCCCTACTCTCAGGCATTACTGAAAACTGTACAAGAGATACAAAGAGCTATTCCCCACTTTCCTCTGATGAAGCACCACCCTCATCAAGAAGCAGTGTCCTGGGGCAATCTGCATTGGTGATATCACAGAGGTGGAGGTCTGAGTGACTCATCTGAAATAAGAACAGAATAATGGAGCCTATGAGGGCCACAGACAATACTTACAGGAAGTCTGGTTGGCATGAGGAAGGGGACAGCCTAAAGGCAAGAAAGGTGGGGTCAAGAAATTTCTTAAAGTAGGCTTCAGAAAGAGAATGTGGGGAAGAGCCTCAAACACAGGGGCACACGGAAAAATTTCCTGAACAGAACACCTATGGCTTAAGATCAACAATAGACAAATGGGACCTCATAAAATTGCAAAGCTTCTGTAAGGCAAAGGACACTGTCGATAGGAAAACCCGGCAATCCACAGATTGGGAAAAGATCTTTACCAATCCTACATCCGATAGAGGGCTAATGTTATCAGGATCAGCTCCAAACCCAGTGACATCACATGTAGGTGACTGCGACCCACACATTTGTAGCCATTCTCAGAATCTACTTGGCTCATCTCTCACCTTTAAAAGTGGCTCTGTCACAATCCAAATAAAAGGCAGACCCCTCTGACCTCTCTTCTTCTTCCCCCCCTCCCCCTTTGCCGCCACCTTTACCCTCTTCCCCCACAATAAACCTCAACCACATAGAAATGCTTTGGCCTGGTGTGGTCTGTCCGGATGTGAGCTGTGATTTTAACACAACATTGGTGCCGAAGACTCCAGGAATTACTACCCAGGAGAGCTGCGGAGTTCAGGCAGTGTGGACTGCTGTCGCTACCACTAACTGCCGCCACTGCTGCAACACCTGGCCTGCATCCACTGCTGCAGACCACCAGCACCTGCTGCTGCGAGAGTCACAGACTTCTACCATGTGAGCTCTGCTGCCTTGGTCCACTACATGGAGCTAGCCTCTGCCATGTGGATTACACTGTCAGATGAGTCCACAACAACTATATAGTTCCACGTTTCCTGCTACCAGACTGCAAAAGCCTGTGAACACACTGGCATATTGGCAAGGTATTTCTCCAGTCAGTGGGAGGGACCCTAAATGCCCAAATAGGGCCTGGCCAGCTTTTTTTTGGGGGGGGGGGGGTAAGGGGTTGGCTTTTCAATGCCCCAGTCCTTATGACCAGCCTCCTAGCTGATCTACGAAATAAGACTTAGACCCTTGGGTGACTGTGTGAGTCCTTGAGAGACAAAAGGCAGCTGATGAGCCGGACTGGGAAACATTCCAGACAGTCAGAAGGGTCAAAGATAACTGTTAGAAAATGAAAAAACAGAGCCAGGAACAGATATGCCTCAGGCCCCACACAATGGACAGAATTCTCTGTTGTCAAAGACAGGCTGAAGCCACAGGTGGGTGATAACAGGCGGACATTACCACCTCAGGCCACCAATCTTAAAAACAAGTAAATATTAACCACCAATGCGAGCCTACCCTTTCATGCTGTTGCCAAGCTCTGCCCCAGAAAAGTGTATAAAAAGTGTGTACCTTACTAACCCGGGGTTGCCATTGCCCTGTTGGTAGGGCGGCCCCAGTGCACCTCTTGCCTTTTGCATCGTTCTCAGTCTCTGTGTCTTGGTGGACTTTCAAGTCCAACAACTGCCCTTCTCCAAAGTGGTTCATAAACCCCTGGGCTCTTGCAGCCATTCAAAATTCCTAGATCTAGGTTGGACTGATTTTTGGCAATTCTGGGACTTTGCAGTAGCCCCTAGATAGTCACACGACGACCTGAATATCTAGCTTGGCTGTACACTTATAACCCGTTACTGAACTTTTCTTGGGACACTGGTATGAACAGTTCAGTAACATCCCTATTATCCAACGGGTGCAAAATTGTCTTTGAACTTATCCTCAGGCACCCCACTGGGCTGTCTCCTGGAAAATTTCAAATCTCTGAAGTTAATGCCCAACTTGAGGGCATCAAAACTAGTACACCTCTGCAATAAGGTCTGGATTCAGTACCCATTAGACAATGGCTCCAAATGCCACTTAATGGCACACTAGATCCAATTATTTTAAGGGATCTTCATATATGCTGCCAGCCATCTGGTAAATGGAAAGAGGTTCCCTATGCCCAAGCGTTTATCTAACTTCTCTTCCACCCCTCTATGTGTTCTGCTTGTTCCCCAACCCAACTTCTCTTAGCCATGAAATCCACACCACCTACACTTGATGATGCTACAACCCTCCATCCAGCTAACGAACCACCTCCCTTCAGCTGCAGACCTGTTTCCACGCTGCTGAAAACCCAAACTGCCGCCTCAGTTTTTCCTTCTCATCAGGATACCCTAAAGCCTGTTAGCTCAACCTCTCTAGATCCCTCCCCTCCTCCTGTGCCAGCTGCAGGTCCCTCCAATCGCCCTGCATTGACACTGACATTTACCCCTCCTATCATGTGCTCTAAGGCCATAGCCAAATCCCCAAGTCCTTCTCCTCCAGGGACACCTGACCTAGCATCTGTCCTTCCTCTAAGGGAAGTTGATGGGGTGAACAGCCTTGTCAGAGTACATGGTCTTTTCTTTTCTTTTTCTTTTCTTTTCTTTTTTTTCTGAGACAGGGTTTCTCCGTGTAGCCCTGGCTGTCCTGGAACTCCCTCTGTAGACCAGGCTGTCCTCGAACTCAGAAATCCACCTGCCTCTGCTTCCCGAGTGCTGGGATTAAAGGCGTGGGCCACCACTGCCCGGCTACATGGTCTTTTCTTAATGAGTGAACTTTTTCAAATAGAAAGCAGACTGGGTTCTTACACCTCTAACTCCTCCACCAAGAGTTCCAGTACATTATTCAATCTTATAGTTTGACTTTCCATGATGTACATTTGATCCTCACTAATAATTTACTTTCTGATGAACACAGGCAAGTTTGGGAAGAAGCAAGAACGCACGCAGATGAAATTCATCAAACAGATGGAACATATCCAATTGGCTCTGAGGCAGTGCCTGACCACAATCCTCAATGGAATTGTAATTCTGCAGGTGGTATTTTAGCCAGAGATAGACTTATCATCTACCTCCTGGCCAGTCTCTGTAAGGCAGCCTTAAAACCAGTAAATTTTGTAAAAACTCCAAGAGGTTTTCCAGGACAAACAGGAAAACCCATCTCAATTTTTAGAATGCCTCACAAAGGTTTTATTGCAATACACTAATCTGGACCCTGAAAACCCAGAAGGTAAGCAACTTCTGATGACCTACTTTTTTTTCCAGAGCTACCCTGACAGAAAAGCTAAACTTAGGCAGTTGGAGAAGGGGCCCCTAACTCCACAAGCAAAAGTCTTGGCACTGGCCTCAAGGTGTACCATGAGATGAGAAAGCCTGAAAACAAGAATACCACATTCTGGCAAAGGCTGTCCAACCAGCCTCAGCTACTACCCCAGACTCCTGGTCTTCTAAGGCTCAGAAATCACCAGCTGCAGTGGGAGCTGGAGCCAGTAAATGAGGGAGAGGGAGGGGAGAAGCCTATGCTATGGTTCACTAGCAAGAAAGTGCCAGTTTAGTGGCCATGTAGAGACATTGGTTTCTGTTAACTGAATTAGACCAAGACATCCCAGTAAGTAGGGACAAGGTGGCTAAAGACTGACCCATGGGCTGGGGGTTAACACTTGAGCCAGTGTTCCTGAGCCACAGAGAGCAGTTTATCCAGGTCTGGCCTGGGATTCTCAGCCACAAGAAAGAAACTATCTCAAAAGGAGAGAGGAAAGTCTCACCCAAGGGAAAGAGTCCTAAAATGAGGGTCAGGGCAGCACAGTGGTAGCTCCAAGATCAAGAAATCTTCATGGGACCATGCAGATGGATGTTTACTTTGACCAGTGGGGGATGGGGTCTTACCAGTTCTGGGCTAGCAACCATGGATCTCCATGTGACAGCTGAGGTGGGATGCAAACCTGCAGAGTTTCTAAATCTGAGTCTTGGTACCATATGATATGTTTATAAAAAGAAAAAGAGAGAAGGAGTATGTTCTGTGGGGGTATACTTAGGTGTGGGGGAGGGGGTGTCTCAGCAGGCCCATGCCAAGGCATCCCCCCAAGGGACCAGCCGCACGATGGTATAGTGTAGAATACAGTTTATTCAGGGCATGGGGAGGGGGTTAAGAGGGTAGTAGAGGCAGCGAAAGGCAGAGAGAGACTGAAGAGAACTAGACGTCGGCCATGAGCACGTGGAGAGAGGGGGGAAGGGAATGGGAAAGGGGCAAGGGGACAGGGAGCAAGAGCAAGAGAGGGGTAAGAGAGGGAGGGGGGCAAGCAGCCCCTTTATAGTGGGTCAGGCCTACCTGGCTGTTGCCAGGTAACTGTGGGGAGGAGCATACCTGGCTGTTGTCAGGTAACTGTGGGGTGGAGCTTAGACTGAATGCTAACAGCTACTATCCAATATATACAAAGAACTCAAGAACTTAGACTCAGGGACCCAAATAACCCTATTAAAAATGGGGTACAGAGCTAAACAAAGAATTCTCAATTGAGGAACAGCAGATGGCTGAGAAGCACCTAAAGAAATGGTAAATAAACATCCTTAGTGTCAGGGAAATGCAAATCAAAACAACCCTGAGATTCCACCTCACACCTGTCAGAATGGCTAAGATCAAAAATTCAGGTGACAGCAGATGCTGGTGTGGATGTAGAGAAAGAGGAACCCTCCTCCATTGTTGTTGGGATTGCAAGCTGGCACAACCATTATGGAAATCAGTCTGGCAGTTCGTCAGATTACTGGACATAGTTCTACCTGAGGACCCAGCTATACCACTCCTGGGCATACACCCAGAAGATGCTCCAACATGTAACAAGGACACATGCTCCACTATGGTCATAGCAGCCTTATTTATCACCCTGAGTGAGGTGACCCAGTCACAAAAGAACACATATGGTGTGTACTCACTGAGAAGTGGATATTAGCTCAAAAGCTTGGAGTACTCAAGAGACAAAGTTCACAAACCACATGAATCTGAAGAAGAAGGAAGACCAAAGTGTGGCTACTTCAGTCCTTCTTAGAAGGGGGAACAAAATACTCAAGGGAGGAAATACAGAGACAAAATGTGGAGCAGATGCTGACGGACAGGCCCTCCAGAGACTGCCCCACCTGGGAATCTATCCCATATACAGACACCAAACCCAGATACTATGGCAGATGCCAAGAAGTGCTTGCTGATAGCTGTCTCCTGAGAGGCTCTGTCAGAGCCTGACAAATACAGAGGCAGATGCTCGAAGCCAACCATTGAAGGAGTCCCACATGAAGGAGTTGGAGAAGGGACTGAAGGAGCTGGGGGTGGGGGTGGGGTTGCAGTCCCATGGAGGGAGCAACAGTGTCAACAAGCCAGACCCCCAGGAGCTCCTGGGGCCTGGACCACCAACCAGAGAATACACATGGAGGGACCCATGGCACTGGCCGCCTGTGTGGCAGAGGAGGGCCTTGTTGGACATCAGTGGGAGGAGAGGCCCTCGGGCCTGCAGGTGTTTGATGCCCCAGCGTAGGGGAATGCTAGGGTGTGAAGATGGCTGTGGGTGGGTGGGGTGGGGGACACCCTCATAGAGGCAGGGGGAGGGGGATGGGATAGGTGTTTTCTGAAGGGGAGACCTGGAAAGAGGATAACACTTGAAATGTAAATAAATAAAGTGAAAGCAAATCAGATGAAATGGAAAAAATAACAAGGCAAGAAAAGGAATAATGAATATAGCTGACTGAAAGTGTGTGAGGAGAGTAAAATGAAGAAAATGACCTTAGAAATAGGGGCCCTAGAACATGAAGAAAATGACCTTAGAGATAGGGGCCCTAGAACATGAAGAAAATGACCTTAGAGATAGGGACCCTAGAACATGAAGAAAATAACTGTAGAGATAGGGACCCGAGAACATGAAGAAAATGACCTTAGAGATAGGGACCCTAGAACATCAGTAGTTCTTTTTTTTTAAAGATTTATTTAAGTATGAGCACACTGTGGCTGTCTTCAGACACACCAGAAGAGGGTATCTGATCCCATTTTAGATGGTTGTGAGCCACCATATGGTTGATAGGAATTGAACTCAGGACCTCTGGAATAGCAGTCAATGCTCTTATCTGCTGAGCCACCTCTCCATTCCCCATCAGTAGCTTCTTAACTGTGTTTTTCATTCTTTCTTCACCTCCCAGTAGCACTCTCTGCTCTGTCTCCAGCACCATGTCTGCCTGCATGCTGCCACGCTTCCCACCAGGACAATGGACTGAACCTCTGAACTGTAATATAGCCCCAATTAAATATTTTCCTTTGCAGGAGTTCTCCACTGTGCTGTGGTCATGGTGTCTCTTCATACCAATATAAGTGGGTACCAGGGACTGGGGGATTGCTGTGATAGGCCTGGCCATGATTTTGTTTGGAGGAATGGGGAAATCTGGATTAGAAAAGCAGCTGAACACTTTAAGTGGGGCTTAAAGGGCCATCTTAGTAAGAACAAGAGAGACAGTGGTGCTAAGGATAATTTCAATTGTGTAGGCCTACCTCAAGAGGTTTTAGAGGAAAAAGATGTTATTATGTGTTCTAGCAACTGTTTTCTGTAATATTTTAATGAAGAATGTGGCTGCTTTCTGCAGTTGTAAAAACATAATTTCCCAAGGCTAAGTTAAAGAGTTTTGGATTAATTGCTTTTGACAAGATTTCAAAACAGCCTAGCATGGACCTTGTCCTATGGTTATTAGTGGCCATGCTCATGCAGATCTATAATGCAAAGGTATAGGCTGATCAAGGAAAATTGTAAAATGTACAACTGTACAGATAAAAGGGGCACCAGGAAATGGAATAGAGCTAAATCCTGTGTTCAAGGAGATAAATGGATTAAAGAAAATCCTGATGTCACATGGCATAAAGGGAGTGGTGATCTCAGGGCAAGATCCCATCCCGCTAAGATTCTAACAGGTGAAAAGAAATTTTTTTAAAAAACTTAAGAGCCAGGTGTGGTGGTGCACACCTTTAACCCTAGCACTCTAGAGGCAGAGGCATGTTGATCTCTGAATTTGAGACCAACCTGCTGGTTTACAGATCCAGTTTCAGGACAGTCAAGCTTAGGCAGTGAAAGGAGACCCTTGAAAACAGAAAGCTGGTGAAGATGTAAGTGAATGAGGAGGTCATATTCCAGCCCCAGCAAGCAGCAAAATTTGGCAGCTTTGGCCATGTGTTTTACAGTCAAGGATAAAAGAGAGGGGTTGTGGAATTGGCCTCCATGACTAAGGAAAATCTCTGAGACTAGGCATGTGTCAGGATGTACCCCGACCTTCTGTCAGTGGTACTTACTTTGAGACACCTCCCGAGCGAGACACCAAAACACAGGTTGATGCAAAAGGAAGAAGTTTATTTTCTGGCATGCCTGGGTCGACCTTCAATTAGTCCCTCAAGGCGAGTAACTAGAAGGTGACTCCGAATGGCTATTTTTTTTCTTTTTCTTTTTTTGTTTTTTTTCCAGATAGGGTTTCTCTGTATAGCCCTGGCAGTCCTGGAACTCACTCTGTAAACCAGGCAGGCCTTGAACTCAGAAATCTGCCTGCCTCTGGCTCCCAAGTGCTGGGATTAAAGGTGTGTGCCATCACTGCCCAGCTAAATCAATAATACTTTAAAAGAATTAGAAATACCAAGTCTTGTAAATATTGTCCAGATTTGGCCTTAGAAATCCCAGAGCTGGCAGGGTGGGTGAGGCTGGGTGAGAGTGAATGGAGTCTTCCTTTCTGTGTGTTATCAACTTCATTACCATTTCCCAAGAGCTAGGTTATCCCGGAATGGCTATTACAAGTAGTTTTTATACTTTTTAGGAGTATAGGTTATATCAGCAAGGTTATAGTTCAAACTTATTGACTAAGCATATTGACCTTTAAATCTATTGGCTAGCAAGCATGGGCAGATCATGATGCTGATTTGAACTCTACCTGGGACTTTACAGAGGGTCAAGTTCCTATCAGTCAGTACATTCTGAGAATTTTTTTTTATTCAAGAATGTTCCTTTGTGTGAAGAATGGAAATTGGTCTAGCCTTGACCACAGGTGGGAGGGGGAAGCTGTAAGGAGGGCAGGTGTGGAACTGGAAAAAACCCTTGAGCCCCTCAAGGGGTGTCCCTTCATGAAGGCCTAGAAAGGCCATTGTGTGAAACTGTGAAGTCTGGATTGCCTTGGAGAACCTAAAATGTTAGAGACCTGCCTGCCTCTGCCTCCCTCCTGAGTGCTAGGATTAAAGGTATGAGCCACCACAGGAGGCTCTGCTTCTTGAGGGAAGATGCAGAATAACCAGTCACCTCATACTCCTGCCAATGAAAGGACCAATTCTCAACATGATGGGCTGTACACCCTTTAGCCTGTACCTCAAACAACCTTTCCTGAAGTGGTGTGTGATTTTGTCATTTCAGTGATAAACACAGATCTACACAGTGAGTTTGCATATGTGACGGCAGGAGAGAGGCTTGAGGTGCCTTCATTTAGTTTGGAATGAAGGAAGCAATACTATCAAGTAAGCGGAAATAAGGTAGGGCAGTGTGGAAAGAGTCTAAGGAGGGTGTGAATTTGAAAAATACCTTGGAATGGGTGAAAAAAGTTGACAGAAATGGCAATACTGCAGATTCATTTGATTTTAGCCAGCATGGCCTGTTGTACTGGGATCTGAACTCAGGCCCTCATGCTGTCATAGCACACAGTACCAGTGAAGCTACCTTCCCAGGCCAGACCTGTTATTTTAGTCTGCAGTAGCATATTACTATTTGTGTGATCAGAGACTGGAAATTCCATCAATTTGAGGTGAAGTTTTTACACACACACACACACACACACACACACACACACACACACACCACAAAGGCATGGAGTATAGTTCTCAATTTGAGAAGGACATTAAAGATTGGCCAGCACTTCTCTCCATTGTCAATCCATGACTCATGAAGTAACCCTTATGTGGCCCCTAACTACATCACTTACTTCTATCCAGGATATATCATATTGATCCATTGCTATCCTAGAGGTTTTAATTTCCCTTTACAAAATATTTTGTTGGTGTTATACTAATTTTACTAATAACTGAGCTACCACAAACTTGAGAAATCAAAGCCTCTCCTTGCAGTTATATTTTACATGCTTGTGGTTTTCATTTGCTTTAAAAAAACAAAAAACAAAAAACAAAAAACTGGGCACAGTATCTTGTACCAGTAAGCCTAGCACCAAGGAGGCTTACCTACAGTTTTGAGACTTTGTTTCAAAAAGCAAATAACTAACTGAAAAGCTTACTTAAAATAAATAAATAAACAAACAGATGGCAACCACAAGAAGAGAGTGTATATGCCAGGGACAATCACACTTATTTATCTAATTTCATTCACTTTTCAAACAAAATAATACCCTCCTTGAGTTGAGTTCAGAGATAAGAATACTGTCAAAGCATAAACAGTTCTCACCTCAGAGGTGAGAGCTTGCTTACTTGCATTCTCTCTCTCCTTGTCTTCCCCCCTCACTCCCTTTCCCATACCAGTGTTTTGCCTGCATGTAAGTATGTGCACCTCTCGTGTATGCAGTGCACTCAGAGGCAAAAGAGGGCAATGGACCTCTGAAACTAGAGTTATAGGTAGTTGTGAGCTGTCATGTGGGTGCTAGGAATCAAACCTGGATCCTGTGGAAGAACGGCCAGATCTCTTAATGGTTGAGCCATCTAACCAGCAAGAGATAGCTTATTCTTGTTATGTAAGTAACTTTAATCCATGTTTCAAGATCATATGAATGATGATGATCTAGAAACATGGATTAAAGTTGTCACCAAACACACATGTTCCATAAATGAATGGGTTACATGAAATTTTATTAGTTACATAACAAAGACCATCCAAATTAAGACATACACCAGATACATTGGCATATTATAGCAAAACAGGCAAACTATTGCAAGTGTCAAATGCTGTCTGGTGCTGTTCTTAGGTTTTGGATTAGTCGAAGTTTGTGGTCTGTTAAGAAAGCATTATAATGGTTTTGAGAATGACAATGATATTAGGTCTGATATAGGTGTGTTTAATAAATGGTTTTCAAAGGAGCTAAACATGACCAAGATAATTTGTCTCTGGTCTGTAACATTTAAGTTCTCCACAATCAGAAGTTCAGTCATTTGACCTGTAGAGTCTGACATAATTGTGACTTTCTTTCTTTCTTTTTTTTTTTTTTGAGAATTTCCCCTGTTGGCTTATCACATTATATGTATGTGGGAGCCATTCTTTTGTCTCATGGTGCTGAAAAGGCTCACTCTCAGAGTTTGATTAAAAAAAAAAAAAATGGAGCTGGTTAGGCAGCAAATCTGTCTTGAGGAAGAGAACCAGTTGCCCAAGTCGTGTAGGAATAAATCCCTGGATCATATCAAATTTATGAGCTATTATGATAGGGTCTGATTTTTCTTTTTCCTGACCTCTGTATCTGACTGAACATTCACCTGTGACATAGTAGGAATATTAGGTCTAAAGTAATCAAGAATACAGTATGACCTAAAGAAGTAAAAGTATTCTTGACTGTCTCCGATTCTGTCTACAGTTATTTGTGTTCTGCAAAATATTTTATTTGATGTTAGCAGGATAAGCTGCTATCTTTTTTTTTTTTTTTTTGGTTTTTCGAGACAGGGTTTCTCTGTGTAGCCCTGGCTGTCCTGGAACTCACTCTGTAGACCAGGCTGGCCTCAAACACAGAAATCTGCCTGCCTCTGCCTCCCGAGTGCTGGGATTAAAGGTGTGCACCACCACTGCCCGGCTAAGCTGTTATCTTTTAATTCTTACTTTTCTCCTAGCTAGTTTGATTCCATAGCTACTATACTCTTCTGTGGTGGCTAGTTCTAATTTTAGAAAAGATTTTTTAAAAAAAATAAAAAAATAAAAAAAAAATCATCAGAACTCCAATGGTTCATGCTCTAAGAATTGATAAATGGGACCTCATGAAACTGGAAAGCTTCTGTAAGGCAAAGGACAGTCAATAGGACAAGCCGGCAACCTACAGATTGGGAAAAAAATAACTCTTCACTAACCCCGCATCTGATAGAGGGCTAATATCCAAAATATATAAAGAGCCCAAGAAGCTAACCACCCAAAAACCAAACAACCCAATCAAAAAATGGTGTATAGAACTAAACAGAGAATTCACAACAGAGGAATCTTTAATGGCTGAGAAGCACTTAAAGAAATGTTGAAAGTCCTTAGTGATCAGGGAAATGCAAATTAAAATAACCCTGAGATTCCACCTTACACTAATCAGAATGGCTAAGATCAAACCCTCAAGTGACAGCACATGTTGTCGAGGATGTGTCGGAAGAGGAAAACTCCTCCATTTCTGGTGGGATTGCAAACTGGTACAATCACTCTGGAAATCAATCTGGAGATTTTTCAGAAAATTGGAAATAGATCTACCTGAAGATCCAGCTATACCGCACTTGGGCATATACCCAAAAGATGCCCCACCATGCCACAGGGGAACATGTTCCACTATGTTCATAGCAGCCTTGTTTGTGATAGCCAGAAGCTGGAAACAACCCAGATGTCTCACAACAGAATGGATACAGAAAATGCAGTTCATTTACACAATGGAATACGACTCAGCTACTGAGAGGCTCTCCAGAGCCTGACATATACAGAGGCAGATGCTTGCAGTCAACCATTGGATTGAGCACAGGGCCCCCAATGGAGGAGTTAGAGAAAGGACTGAAGGAGCTGAAGGGGTTTGCAACCCCACAGGAAGAACAACAATATCAACCAACCAGATCCCCCAGAGCTCCCAGGGTCTAAGTCACCAACCAAGGAGTACACATGGAGGGACCCATGGCTCAAGCTGCATATATAGCAGAGAATTGCCTTGTCGGTCAACCGGAGAAGAGGTCCTTTGTCCTTGAAATCTCGATGCCCCAGGGTAGGGGAATTCCAGGGCAGGGAGGAGGGAGTGGGTGGGTGGGGGCACACCCTCATAGAAGGAGGGGGAGGGGATGAGAGTTTCTGGAGGGAAAATCAGGGAAGGGGATAACATTTGAAATGTCAATAAAGAAAATATCCAATAAAAGAAAGAAAGAGCCTTCAGTCCCAGCACTCGGGAGGCAGAGGCAGGCGGATTTCTGAATTCAAGGCCAGCCTGGTCTACAGAGTGAGCTCCAGGACAGCCAGGGCTACAGAGAAACCCTGTCTCAAAGTAAAAAAAAGGAAAGAAAGAAAGAGGAAGTCCTGAGTTTTGCAGGCAAATGGGTTGAACTAGAAAATATCATCCTGAGTGAGGTAACTCAGACCCAAACGGACATGCATGGTATGTACTCATTAATAAGAGGATATTAGCCAAAAAAAAAAAAAGTACAGAATACCCAGGATACAGCCCACAGAACTCAAAAAGGTTAACAAGTCAAGGGCCCAAGGCTGCCTTAATCCCACCTGGGAGGGAGAAGAAAGCAATCACGGAGGGGTGGGGGTGGGGGTGGGGGTGGGGGAGAACTGGGTGGGAAAGAGGACAGAGAGGGGAAGAGGGGGAAAAGTAATGAAGCCCCAGAGGCCAGCAGAAAGAATGGAAACTGGTAACCTAGGGAGGTAGGAGGTGGGTGTGACCCTCCAGAAAGTACCAGAGACCTGGGGGGTGACAGACTCCCAGGACTCAAAGGGAGGGACCTTAGATGAAAGGCCCTACAGTGCAGAGAGGGAACTTGTAGAGCTCACCTCCAGAAGAAAGACTGGGGTGAGGGATGGGGTTGCCATCCCACAGTCAAAAACTCTGACCCATAATTGTTCCTGTCTGAAAGAACTGCAGGGACAAAAATGAAGAAGAGTCTGAGGAAAAGGAGGTCCAGTGACAGGCCCAAAGGGCAGGCCCCAAGTAATAAGTAATACACTGAGGCTATGGAGTGCTCACAAAAAGCCCCCCACACCCAAAAAAACAAGACCCAGCAAGCAGCTGAAAGAGTCAGATGCAGATATTTACACTCAACCAATGGACAGAAGCTGTTGACCTCTGTGGTTGAATTAGGGAAAAGCTGGAAGAAGCTGAGGAGGAAGATGACCCTTTAGGAGGATCAGCTGTCTCAATTAACCTAGACCCCTGAGATCTCTCAGACACTGGACCACCAACCAGGCAGCACACACCAGCTGATATGAAGGCCCCCAACACATGTACAGCAGAGGACTGCTGAGTCTGGGTTTGGTTAGAAAAGATGCACCTAACCCTCAAGAGACGAGTGGAGGCCCCAGGGAGCGGGAAGGTCTGGTGGGGTGGGGGTAGGGGAGTGGGGACATCCTCGTGGAGACAGGGGTTTGGGGAGGGTAATGGGATGTGGAACAGTCAGAGAGTGGACAGGGTGGGGGGGGAGGGGTATAAAATCTGGATAGTAAAGAAAGATTAACATTTTTTAAAAAAAATCATCATAACTTCTTGTGCTATGTAATTTTGTAACACACTATTATTCTGTTATCACATTAGGTTCCAGTATGAGAATGGAAACGGATAGTCACATTACAGAAGAAATCAGAATCCTAGTATCATTTTAAAGTTTTGAAAACAAAATTATCGCCAGTCAGGTCTACAGAGCGAGTTCCAGGACAGCCAGGGCTACACAGAGAAACCCTGTCTCAAAAAACCAAAAAAAAAACCCAACAAACCCCCCCCAAAACAAAACAAACAAACAAAACAAAAAAACAAAAAACAAAATTATCCTTTCCCAGATATCAAAGAGTGACAGAGATGAAAAGATTAAACTTGTAGGAAGTCATTTTTTTCCATAGATTTTGTGAACATAGCCAAATCATATTTCTTCTTTATAAAAGAAACTGGAACCACAATAGAAGTAATTTTATAATACTGTCATTTACTTTCACTGGTAAAATATAAATATTATTCAATTAAAAGTTCTGGGTAACTGTGACACTAATGACTCAATCAAGAAGCATGAACTCTTACACAATGAGCTTTGTTATCACTGGTGACATTGTGTACAACTGAAATAATAAAGGGTCAACCTAGAGCTGGAGAAGTCTCAGTGTAGGAGTTCTTGAAGCTTTTAATTTGTTAAATCTAACATTTTAATATACAAGTGGCACAACCACTAGGTTGGAACCAGATATTATATCTCCTTTTTGCTTAGCAGGAAGTAGTGCTTTACCCCCTTGCACATTTGTATTTAAAATAAACATATACCCAAAATGGAGTTTCTTTTGGAAACTTTAAGGTTTCAAGAATTTAAAATTGGTATATTAAAATCCAAATCATACTGTATGATGAGAAAATTACTTTATGAAGGCAGTGTAATTTGGACCATTTAAATATAAATTTATGAATTAAGTAAAACAAGATCTTGGTAAGCTGTCATAGCAAAAACACAGTTAATGAGAGGGCATGCCACCATCACTTCTAGTTTTACCAAAAGCACCATTATTTCTAACAATAGGAAAGCATACCAAGGAATGCTAAAAGAACTCACTTAAAAAATACCTAAATAGAATTTTTTTTTGTTTTTTTAAATTTTGCTTTTTTGAGACAGGGTTTCTCTGTGTAGCCCTGGCAGTCCTGGAACTCCCTCTGTAGATCAGGCTGGCCTCGAACTCAGTCACCAACTGGACACTGGATTCTTAGGTCTGGATTTACAGATGGTTGTGAGCTGCTATGTGGATGCAAGGTCTTGAACCTGGATCCTCTGGAGGAGCAGCCAGAGCACTTAGCCACTGAGCCATCTCTCTAGCTCCTGCTTAGATTTAAGAAAGAAAGAAAGAAAGAAAGAAAGAAAGAAAGAAAGAAAGAAAGAAAGAAAGAAAGAAAGAAAGAAAGAAAGAAAGAGAGAGAGAACTGGCCGGGCAGTGGTGGCGCACTTGGGAGGCAGAGGCAGGCGTATTTCTGAGTTTGACGTCAGCCTGGTCTACGGAGTGAGTTCCAGGACAGCCAGGGCTTCGACAGAGAAACCCAGAGAAACCCTGTCTCGAAAAACCAGAGAGAGAGAGAGAGAGAGAGAGAGAGAGAGAGGAAGAAAACAAGATTCTTTATCTTTTTTTCTTTGAAAACCCTGAGAGTTATGGAACACTAAATTCTAGGAAGGCTTAGCTGAAGTACCATATGACTTTATTTTACTTTAGTAGAAAAGGCAGAGAGAAAACACACAGCTAAAGGGATATAAAAGCTTTCTGTTCCTATGAAAAACTAAGGTGGTTAGCAAATGGCTAGCAAATGGTGGTTAGACTCTAGGCTAAACAGGAGTCTCTGATGAAAACACTGGCTGAAGACCAGACCTACAATATTTGTATATTTACGTAGTTTTTTTTTTTTTTTAAAGCATATTTGAGCCACCATGTGGTTGCTGGGAATTGAACTCAGGACCTCTGGAAGAACAGTCAGTGCCCTTGAATGCTGAGCGATCTCTCCATCTCTTTATAAATTTGAAAATTTATAAAGTATCCTACCCTACAACATCTCATTACGCTGAGCATGTCGGAAGCCTACTCATATAGCATTGTACTACAAGCAACACAACAACATTTTCTGCTAAGACAAATATAAATTTAACTTTTCAAAAATTATTGTTGTTATGTTATGTATGTGAGCGGGGTATAAGAATACCATGTGTATGTGGGCCGGTCAGAAGACCGATACTGGGAGACATTTCTCTCTCCTTCTACTGTGCTTCTGGTGACAGAACTCAGGTATCTCCAGCTGGCACAGCTATTTCACCATCTGTAAAGCATCAATACTGAGTCTAATGACTTGATGCGTAGAGAGATTCCTAAATCCAATATTGTCTTTTTATAAACAATACTAGTTTTACTTTGATAACTTTGGCATGTGTGTGTGTGTGTGTAAAATATTATCTATTAAAAATCTAATTTTATAAAATTTAGAATAGAATCACTAAATAACTCTTAGGATCGAATTAAAGTTGAGTAATGCTTTAGTTTTCGTGCTATTGCTAAGATAAGCAACATGACCTTGGAACAGCTTGTGTGTTGTTTTTATGTTTGTGTGGTTTTTTTTTTTCCGAGGCAGGATTTCATTATCTAGTTTTTACTGTACTGTAATTTGCTTTGTAGACCAGGTTGTTGTTGAACTCACAGAGAATTCTGCAAGCTTCTGCCTCCCAAAGGATGGGATTAAGTTTTAAAACATGCATTACCGTATTGGGTGGGCTTCAGCTATATTTTATAGTCCATCTCTCAGAGAGGAAGGCAGGAACTAAAGTAGAAGCTGTGAAAGAGAGCTGCCTACTAGCGCGTCCTCATGGCTTGCTCAGTTCGCTTCATTATCCAACCTTCCCAGGGAAGGCATTGCCCATCATGGGATGGGGCTTTTCATGTCAACCATAAATCAAGAAAATGCCACATAGACTTGTCTAGGAACTTATAGAGGTAGTTTCTCTTCCCAGATGACCCTAGCTTGTATGAGGTGAGAAAAAATAACTACCACTAGAAACAACTTTATCTTCCAAATAGCAAAAGTAGCAAGCTCAACCTTAAAAAAAAAATGCATATTTCATACGCAAAGCCCAGAAGGCGTGTAAAAGAGTGTCTCTACTCGTAAGCTGGTTCTTTCACTTCTTTTTAAATCCTATAAATTTATATTTTAAGTTTGCCTAGAAAAGAACATCTTAGAAATTGCTTGAACATTTAATAAAAGCATATTTTAACAATTTAATCAATCTTTAAGCACAAGATATTAGTTATCTCTCTTGTAAACCTGTAGTAAATATGTTCTTTTGTAGTTTTCCCAGAATTAACATTTGAAAATGCCAGATCTAAATCATTCTATCAAGAAATTCAAAATTAACATTGCAATACCTATAATTTTGTTAGTTCTGATTGAGGTAAAGTCTTTGTGGAACTCAGATTTTACAGTTAACTCTTAGTTTTCTTTCTTTCTTCTTTATTTTCCTTCCTTCCTTCCTTTTTTAGTAAGGTTTGGCTAAGGGCCAGGATAAGTTTTTTTCCCAAGAGACAGTTGCAGAGGGAAAGAAGAGACAATATAGGTAGACAGGTAACAGCCCGTACACATTAATGCCATAATTCTAAGTTCAGAAAAAGCACACACACACACACACACACACACACACACACACACCATTATATTAGGATTTTGAGTACAGTGACATTAGTGCATCCTAAGTTAAAAATAGAAAACTGGGGTGGAGAGATGGTTGAGAGGTTAAGAGCATTTTCTGCTCTTGCAGGGGAGCCACACTCAGTTACCAGCACATGATGCTCAGAGCCATCCATAATTCCATCTTTGCTTGATGTCATTTTTTTGACCTCTGCCAGCACCAGGTATCATATGGTGCACATATATACATACAGGCATACACATGAAACAATTTTTTTTTTCTGTAAGTATAAAACTGAAGTGGAGAAAGGTTTGCTACTCAGTCGTTTTCAGAAACTCTAAGGGCTGGTTTAGATTAAAGCAACCACCAAACAAATACCCAACTGCCAGAACGCATGTCATAAACACCAAAGGCACAATTACGTTACATCACCATTCACAGAAATACAGTAGAAATGTACGCAGCATCTGTGAAAGTAAAGGGTGAACACGTGAAGCTTGTTAGGTAGACTTGGGTCAAATCTATTGTTAACAGTGTCTTGGTAGAAACAGCTGCACTACAAATGGAGATCTCTAACTGACGATGTCAGAAAATGCTTCATTGTGCAGGTAGGGTGACTCAAAGTTCCTTTCCAATTCCACCAAATCTGACTCAGTTTTTCAGTCCAGATGTGAAAACTCAGGTTCCTTAGAATTTATCTGTAGTTTAACAGTCTATAGAATTTTCTTATTTACAATCCTCTTTTTTTTGTTTTTTTTGGACAGACTGACCTAACTCTCTTTGTAGATTTGACTAACCTCACACTCAGAAATCTGACTGCCTCTGTCTCCTGAACAGTGGGATTAAGGTGTGCACTACTACTTCTGACCTCTTTTTAGGTTTTACTATAGGATACCATAAAATCTGTTCCTTTGACATAGATCTAGTTCTGTTTGGGCATCTCTAGAGAAGAAAGCTAATGATGAAGCAGCTCCAGGTTTTTTGGTGGAGGACAGGAAGACAGAAACAGGTGAATAGGAGAAGTCTGAAAAACAATGCTTCTTAGAATTTCTCTTTGACAGTCTATAAATTATTTTCAATCCTTTAATAAATTTCTTGAATTCTGGCAGTTTTTAAAACTCTCTTATTAATCTCTTGTGAGCTGTCAACTTTTGTCATTTCTTCTTGTATGCACTTAAATTCTGAATAAAGCAGACTGCTCAATTACCATCTATAACTCTACTACACATAATAAACTGCTCAGTTACCATCTATAATTCTACAGCACAGATCTTGTTTAGAGTACAAACACGCAAACCAACCAGCCAAATGGAAAGAAACAACTAGTTACAGAATAAGGAAAAGCATGTACCAAAAGTATTGCTGGGGACAAGTGGGAAGTTACAGCAAAGGAAGGGAATCTGTACTACCATATACCATCTGGTACAATTCTTAGATTTTGGATTAGTGGAAGCTAATTTTAAAGGTCATAACTGTTACAAGGTCAGACACTTGAACAGGTCTGAACTGTTAGGTCAGACACAGGAGTGAATAATGGCTTTCAAAGTACCTAAAATTAGCCCAGATAATTTCTCTGGTCTGCAACATTTTCACTTTCTATAATCAGTCATTTGGCCTTGAAGAGTCAGTGTGGGGGCCAGGGGTGGAGGACTGGGATTACAAGTGAGTGCCACCACACACAATTCTTTTCTGTTCTTTAAAAACATACAAAAGAACTAGAAAACTTTCCATAATTTTGTTACTTTTTCCATTAAAGAGCTTTTCACTGAAATATTTTCAGATATATAACAGGCAGCTTTCATTTTAGTGAAAGACAATAATATTGAATAGGAAATGCTGTAAAATAGGTTAGGTGCCAGTTGTCGGTACTGGATCCTGGGGCACTCTAGGCTTATGGGTGAACAAGTGTAATAATGTAATGGTTTGCTCAGAAAATCTCAGAAAAGATCTTCCTGACAAGGTGAAATTTAAGCAAAGACCACAATGAAGGCTAACAAGAGCCAAAGGGTAGATCAATATGTAACTTTGATTTTTTGAAATCCTATTTTAAATGATGGTTTTTAAATGCTTTAACCTCCCTCGGAGCCCACAACCCACCAGAGGTAGCAGAAAAGAAAGGATGGGGGTGGGGAGGAAGTGGACCCGTTTAGAAAGGTTCTTAGGAGCAACTCCTGTCTGTTCTGTCTGGAAATTGGCAGTTCAGTTCACAGGTTAGTAGGCAGTGTCAGCTCAACCCACTCGGCAAACACTTCACAGATACACTAGCAGTCCAGTTCAGTGGAGTCATGTTAGCAACAGCTGTAACATGTTAACACAACCTAGCAAACACAGCCTTAGCCTCTAATAGAGAGAGACATCAGGAGGGACCCAGAGGACACTAGGAGAAATTTTCAGTTATGCCTCTCTCTCTCAGGGAAGCCAAGATCAGTGAAGACTCAAGACCGGCAGTGTTGCAAAGCTAGCTGTACCAGTAAGCTAAGAGGGCTCCTTAGCTATGTCCTAGAAAACTGTTTCACCCGTGTCCTTTGAGCTGCTTCTGTATAGTTCCTGCAAACCCAAAGAGAAAAACCCCTCTTATCTGGAGCTCCTTCCATGAAGGCTCTTCCAAACCAAAAATGAGAAGAGGAGGCAGAGGGAGAGGAGGAGGGAGAAGGGAAGAAAAAGAGGGAAAGCAGAGAAAAGGAGAGCCCTCTCTATTAAAGGTCTAATTGCTTATAAAAGAACTCTCTAGCTCCTATTCAATACCCTTGGCAGGCTGAACCCTGTCACGGTGGTGGTGGTGGTGGTGCTCCAAGACAAGTCAGTAGGGGCTGAACCGTTTTACCTTTACGGTGGGGTAGCTTAAGGTCACCCTGCTGACTTCGCCTTCGGTCATACATCAAAGACCACAGCCAAGACCTTGGCCAAGCAACCTGCCTTAAAGTAGGCAGGAACTTTCCATTTTTTAACATCCTTATCTGTGGAGGCTCTTAGAGACACACCACGATGCTCTTCAGGACACACCTAACTGCATCAGACACATGCAGGATCTATCTGAACTTTTATATTTTGCTAACAATTAGGTTTCTCTGTGTAATAAACAAAATCCTATAACAGCAATAGTGCAAAAGTTCTGAGGCAGATACATTCCTGATATACTGAAGAAGTAGAGGGATCAGTGTAAAGAGAAATGAATCGGAGAGTAAACAAAATGAACAAGCCAGATGACACCAAGGACGGGACAGTTTACACAGCACTTGTGCATTGTAAAGTGTTACCTTCTAAAATAGGAACCCACTGGTGTGCTAGGTTAGCAATGGTACAAAGTTTTTGTTAGTTTGTTGAGACAAGGTCTCACTATAAAGCTGAGGGTGGTCTAAAAATTTGCCATGTTATCTAGGCTGATCACGTATTTGTGATCATCCTGCTGTAGCCGACGTGCTAGGATTACAAGCTATTAATTTCTAAAGGGCTCACTTTGACTACTGTGTAGAATGAAGTAGAGGCAGCGGGCACACAAAAGAAATAATTAGGAGGACATGCTCATGGTCTTGTGGTTAGGTGATGGAGGTGCGAACGGAAGGCCTATGCTCAATGTACTTGGACATCACGATTGGTCGAATTTGCTAATGGGGCTAAAGTGGGAAAGAATCAAGGATGGCTCCAAAGACTTACCATTCTATGGGCCATTAGGATTCTTTCAGGGAGTGTGTTTGAGTGTGTGTGCAATTTGGTTTTGGATATATCATTGGTAATGTACTGTACACATCTGAGTAATGTTGCTGAGTAAGTCTGAGTGTAGTGTTTAAGGACATGTGGACTGCAGACTAAATGTGAGCCATTTTTGAATGTTATCACCTAGAGAGATAACAGACAAGTACCAGTAGTACAATTTGAATCTTGGGGCAATCCAGGTTTCAGGGGTAAGAAAATGAGGAGGAATGAATGAAGAGACTATGGAATAGCTTATTCAAGCAGGAAGAGCAGCAAAAGAGAAGAGAATCTCGGAAGGCAGGATCCCTGGGAAGAAAGGGATCAGCTGCTTCAAATGGCGCTGACAATGAAATGAGAGGAAAAAGTGAGACATTAAGTTAGATTTAAAGCCTGGTGGTGGTGGTGGCAGCAGTGCACGCACGCCTTGGAGGCAGAGGTAGGTGGATCTCTGTGAATTCGAGGCCAGCCTGGTCTACAGAGTGAGTTCTGTGACAGCCAACATTATATTAGAGAGATCTGGTCTACACACACACACGTTAGATTTAAAAATGGAGAATACTGATAATCTGGAGCAGAGTCCAGGGGTGAGGAAATGGTTTGTTTGGGGGGGGGGGGGGGAAGGAGGAAGAAGAAGAGAAGGAGGATAAGAGAGGGAGGGGGAGGGAGGGGAGGAGGGGAAAGAGTCCAATAAAAAAATTCACATCAAGAAGAAAGAGCAAAAGCAAATAGGAGAGTCTTCAGCTAGTGTTCTCAGCCTGTGAACCTCTCAAGCTCTTCACAGGGGTGACCTAAGATCAATAGGAGAGTCTTCAGCTAGTGTTCTCAGCCTGTGAACCTCTCAAGCTCTTCACAGGGGTGACCTAAGATCAGAAAACACAGATCTTTACGAATCATAACCGTGGCAAAATTACAGTTCGAAATAGCAACGAAAATAATTTTATGTTCGAGGTTACCACAACATAATGAACTGTATCAAAGAGTCGCAGCATTAGGAAAGTTGAGAACCACTGCTTTAGAGGGAAATGCAAATCAATCCCCCACCCCTTCCACAGATGGTAATTAGTTTAACACATTTTACGTTGACTTAAGTGATCCAATTGAGCAGATAAAATACGTCAGACAATTATGTGTAAGTGACAAGTTTGGTTATGCATAGCGCTGGTTACCAGAGTGACGTGTTCTATTCAGATGTAGAAAGTAGGTAGTTTGGGAATAGTCAGAAATTGTTACTGCTTTCTGATTTCAATTTTCTGGGGTAAGAGGCAAGATAAAGCCTTTTCAGTGAGGAATCACTGGTAGGTTTAGAAGATGTTACACAGCCCATTAAGCAAGCCGGAAAAATGGATTAACAGACCTAGGGATTTGCCCACATGCACTTGAGGAGTCAGGAAAATAACTTCATTCTTACATGGCTGTATTATTCCAGCCAAGTTCAGCTGTCCTGTGGAAGGTATATAATGTAGTGAGTCAACAGTGCTGTACCATAGGCCATTAAGGAGGAAAGGAATTGAGAGTATTTTCCAAGGATTTATCTAAGCTAGGCAATGGAGTATTTATATTTTTTACAGGTGCTAAGGACTGAGCTTAGGCCCCCTGGAAGAACAGCTAGTGCTCTGGAACACTAAGCCTTATTTATCTCCAGCCATAGACAATAGGTTTTTAAAAAATGAGTATAATACTTGATTTATTCCCTAGTGAATACATGTAACCTTTGTTATTTATAGCAGTTATTAATAATCATAAACACTGTTTTTTGATTAACAATGTTAAGACCTGTAAGCTTCTAGTTCTGTTTTCACCAACTGGCCAATATGTAAGATGGCCAATATGTATGGGTTTGTTTGAAGAGATGTTCTTGAAAATAATCTGTTTACAAGGTACTCATGGCCAAAAGCACTAATGGTGGCCTGAGAAAACTAATCCAGTCCAGTTTTTTTCTGTAAGACTTGCTAGATCCATACTATGTCTAAGAACACTGGACAGCATCAGAACTAGCGCTGTGGACAAGCAAGAGAGCTGTGAGAACCATGACACCACATAGTGTAAAGGACAGTTTACCCCATGAGGCATCAACTAATGAGGCAGACGATGTTGTCAGGTATGTCATTCTCATATCTATGCACATTGGGTGCATGCTGATGTGGAGGTGACAGATGAATTTGACTGTGTAAGTTTGCAAACAGAATAATGAGTATCATGCCTACATCTGAACATTTCCTCTATAGCTCAGTCCTGCGTTACTTTACCATAAAGGAACAAGGAATAAGAATAATGATGCCAGTCTTTCGAATCTCTGTGCAAGATGTAATACTTTTTCCCCTCTTCCAACTTGGTGTTTGGGACTGGACCAAAGGACCCTTACAGGAGAGATCTGACTAGCACAATCAATGGCATTTTAATTGTTTCTTGTGTTTAATCTGTGCTAAAAAAAAAATATTACCAATGACCTCTCCCTGAAGTCCTCCCTGTCACTTCAGGCACTGACAACCTTTTTTTCTTAGTTACTGACAGCTTCCGTGGCTATTAAGCAGGGTTTTGACTAGTTGCCATAATAATCATCTTTAAAAGATTTATTTATTTAATGTATGTGACTACACTGCAGTTGTCTTCAGACACACCAGAAGAGGGAGGGCATCGGATCCCATTACATGGTGATGTGGTTGCTGGGAATTGAACTCAGGACTTCTGGAAGAACAGACAGTACTCTTAACCACTGAGCCATCTCTCCAGCCTTCACCTTAACATTTGACAAATGGATTTGACAAGCCGGCACTGTCATCATTTTAACTTTTTTTCAGCTATGATTCCAAGGTCTCTTCCGGTATTACACCATTTAGAATTAACAGTGTTGTAACGTTTTGGATACCAAATAGTCTTTTCCATGCTTTTGTTTTTAAACCTTGAAGTGGTATTGTTTGTTTCCCTAATGTGTTTTATCCTGCTCTCTATACTGTTTTCTGCAATTATTTCTGTTAAGCCCATGTTCCAGGAAATAATAAACCAGTCGACTGCCACCAAGAAAAGATTGTCACTGATACGTTTCCTCCCCGTGTATCGCAAATAATTTATAGCAACCTCACTCACTATGCCGCACGCTTTCTTTACACCCGTAATCTCGAAAGAATTTCCTTCCAGGGAGAGGAAGAACTAGGAGGGACACAGGAGTGGCGGTAGAAAGGCTCCGTGGCGCCGTGCGGCCGGCACTTACGTCTGTAGTGCGGAGGCCAGTGCCACAGGCGCGCGCTCCGCGCCGGTGGGTGACAGCACCGGCCGGCCGCGGTTCCGGGTTCTCCCGGCCGGCTGAGAGCGACTTCCGCCGGGGCTCCGCGACAACCGTCCGGGCCGCCCAATTAGGGGCTTTCGGACCCCCGCACGGAGCCCGAGGGGCGGGGGCCACGGTCGCCTCGCGGAGGGCACCCCGCCCCCGCCGCCGTTGCGCCTCTGGGCGCAGGCGCAGCTACCGCCGCTCCGCATTTAGTCCGAGATGGCGTCCCTCGCGCCCCACGGTCCTCCTCCCGAAGGCGGCTCCCACCCCGCGCAGCCCGGAGGCCCCGGGGCCCGCCTCACGCAGGCTCCCGAGCGCGACTACCCCTAAAGTGGAACGGGAGTGGCCGGATTCGAGAGTGAGGAAAAGCAGCAACCGGAAGGGCTTGACGGGTCGCGGGGCGAGGAGCCCAGGCCTCGGAGGAAGAGGAGGGCGGGAGCAAGCCGAGGTTTGCCGAGGGCGGTGTTCTCGAGCCGCGCGGGGTGGGGAGGAGGGGGTGTGGCGGAAACTGCCGAGCTTTCCCGAAGGCGGCTGCGTCCGAGTTGCCCGGATGTAGTTGGTGGAGCGGCGGCGGCTGTAGCAGCGGCAGGAGGCGGCGAGAAGGACCCGGCGGCGGCGGGGGGGAGGAGGGCAGGCGGCGGCGGAGCAGGAGGAGGGAAGGTGCTGGAGGCGTTCGCTCTCCGCGGGGACCGGAACACGGCCTCTCGCCCCCTCCCCCCGGCTCGCGCTGCCGCCCTGTAGTTGGCACCTCTGCCCCGGCCGACCCTAAGCGGTGGTGACGGAGGGAGATGGCCCGGGACCGCCGGCGCCAGTAACGGGGAGGTGCCGCGAGCCGCCGAGGGTGCGCCGAGTCCTGGTGCCGGGGCTGCCCGCTGCCGCCCGCCGCCCGCGCGCGCGCCCGCCCGCCTCGCGGCCGCTCTCCCCCTCCCCGACACACACACACAGCCGGGCATTGATGGTAATGTATGCGAGGAAACAGCAGAGACTCAGTGATGGGTAAATCGTCTTTTCGTTTCGGGCCGGGCCGCGGCGGAGGGCGGGCGGGCAGGCGGACGGGCGGGCGGGCGTCCTTATCGGGAGCTGGCCGCGCCGCCATTTTTGTTGTTAACCCTGGTCGGGATCGGTCGGAGGAGGCGGCGGGCCGGGCGGACAGGCGGGCGCCCTGGGGACCTGGCGGGCTTGGCGAGCGGGCTGCGGCTGCGGCCCGAGTCCGAGCCCGGGCCTCTGAGCCCGGGTAGGGTCCGCGGCGCGCAGATCCGCGCCGGTACGTTTGTCGCCGGCCCTCGGGGAGGGGCGGCCGGGAGACCCGCTTTCTTCCTTTCCCGCGATGTCTCACACGACGGTCCTTCTTTACTGTTTTTCAGCTGTCACGACCGGAGAGGGGACTCTCAGCCTTTCCAGGTACCAGCCGATCCTGGGGTGGAGGGATTGAAGGGGCTGGAGGGGGAAGGGAGGGACTGCTACTCGAGCGCAGGCTTCAGAAGTCGCTACAGGCCCTTTGGTGCAACAAATCTGAAAGTAGCACCACTGGTCCGCTTAAAATTCGGTATTGGGTATTATTAGCATTCTCCAAACGCATCTAGGGTCTTATATTGAGAGGTGACTAGAGGAAGTTCAGGGTTTTGTTTTGTTTTGCCTTTTGTTTTTTGTTTGTTTGCTTGTTTTTAAGGAAAAAAAAATACTCGGAAGCAGGAAGACCTGGTTTGGTTTGAGTGTGAAGGAGTCACTGAGCTGTAGTGATAGGTGACTTCAGAGGCCTACTTACTTACTGTCCTATTGGGGAGCCGAGAGATAAATGTGAAAGTTTAAAAGTAGACGAACAGCTAGAGAGAAGTAACTTGAGTTACTCTCGGTAACGATACTCTTGTTTTTTTTTTTTTTTTTTTTAAGTTCAGATTATTTCAATGGAAAGGTTTTGTTTTTGCTTCAGTTAATTTAAGCCTTCCGTTATTTAGTACTTCATGCTAATGGAAATGATTCTGGGTTTCTATTCCACTGAAGGATTTGCATGTAAAGTTTTAAAGGTTTGCTGAAATGTCCTCAGGATACTGTCTGAAAACAACAGAAGTAAATACTTTATGCCTCTAATCACCTTTAAAAGAGAAAATAATAGGAACAGGTCTGTACCCCCTCAAGGTTCTGTGGTCCAGGCTTGCTTCCAATTTTACTCCTGTCTTAGTCTTCTGAATGCTGGATTACACGTGGGAGCCACCAGCCTGGCAAGAGTACAAGCATGTTTCCAACTTGACACTTGTTACTGTACAGGAGCTTCTGGGGGTCAGAATATTTGCATCTGTCAAACATTGACCTCCCTCCCTCGTTCCCCTTCTCCAGGACTGATACATTGTGTCCATCCTCACACACCTGCAGGGTAAAACCAGTAGTTTGAGGGCATTTAGAATTATGCCTCTTAGAAACACTGATCGTGTATCTGTTTGTTTTGGCACAAATTGTTACATTTTAAAAAGTATTTTATCCCTGAAAGTTTATAAATTAGGGATAGTGCTTTATTTGAATGGAAAAACAAGGAAGAACTGTTGTCTTTTTTTTAAAATACGATTATTAAATATACTTATTTATAGATGTGCTTGGATGAATTAGTTGTGGAGGTTAAATGGATAGTAATTTAAGCTCTCAAAAAGTGTAGGTTTGAAGATTTTTATTTCCTGGTGGCCAAAATACTGTTTTAAAAAAGTACATAATCAAGTAGGTTTTTTCTTTCTTTCTCTGTCTCTCTGTCTCTGTCTCTCTCTCTCTGTGTTTTGTGGTTGCATTTGTTATCAGGAGTTGCATAGTAACTCTTGAGCATTTACATCTCTGAATAAGGGAAGTACTGAAAATGGAAATTCTGAGTTTTGATGTAAGGGAACTTGACATACCAAAATTTGTAATTTTAATTGGTAATTGAGTTTAAATTTTCAATTTTTCTCTCTCTTTGGGGGGGTGATGTTTTACAGGCACTTAAGTATTCGTCAAAGAGTCACCCCAGTAGTGGTGATCACAGACATGAAAAGATGCGAGACGCCGCAGATCCTTCACCACCAAACAAAATGTTGCGGAGATCTAATAGTCCTGAAAACAAATACAGTGACAGCACAGGTCACAATAAGGCCAAAAATGTGCATACTCAAAGAGTTAGAGAAAGGGAAGGTGGTAAGTAGCTTTCTGGCCTAAACTGTCGTGTATACCTACTTGGAGAGTTAAGGAAAACTCATTCAGCACCTTGAGTGTAAGGAAGTCACCATGTGCTGATGTTGTCACTTTGAATCCATTTTCTGGTTGTTTATTTATCAGGCACTATGGGAAAATGGTGTTAGCACGAGCACCGTGTTTGGTAGTGCATTTACAAATAGTCTTCTAAATGTTTACTAATGGTTGGAGAGTTCCTGAACAGGCCCAAGAAAAAAACTTTGGAGATTTTAAGAATTTTGGTTTTAGTTTGAAATCATTGGTCCTTCAAATTACTTCCTAAGCTGTTCAAGTTTTAATTGTAATCCTGAGTTATACACTTAAGAAGAGGTTTATCAAGATAGCTACCACCACTAAAAAGGTTTTTTGAAATTCAGGAAATGAGATTTTGTTGTAACCATTTACATTTTTATATTCCACCCCCTAGCCCCCATGGTCCCATTGATGTTTAGATGAAACACTCAGTCCTCTTTTTAATTCTTATTTTGACTTCTGTTTTGAGGCTGGCCTCAGATGAGCTCTATAGCTGAGAAAGATTATGTTAGCCTTATTTTTTTTTTACAGTGCTGGTATCTTCCTGTTACCTGCTCACAAACTGTGGTGGGGACTGGGAATGAGTACATTCTCAGGCTGACTTTGCCTGTAGTTTATGAATGTAACATTTACTTATAAAACCTACATTGTGGGATAAAATAATTTCACTTAGGTAATTAAAAGCTGTGTATTTTTCTTTGACAATAAGGTCTCATATTGCTTAAGTAGATAGCATTTACTCACACAGTATTCATTGAATACTAGAGGAGACTCAGAATAACAGGCTTATGGCTTTTATGACTAGTTCTTGATGTCTTGAATTTTTGAAAATATTTTGCATCTTCCTTTTTATTTTTTTGTTTTTTGTTTGCCTCTTAGAATAGAATCAGCTTTCCTCATTGTGATCATTCGTTGAGAAACACTGGCCTCTGCATAATTACTGGATTGAGGAATTATGGATGGTCAGAAGATTGCTTTGGGATGGAGTAAGCTAGTTGTAGTGAACATAGATATCACTTTGGTGCTCATGCAGATAAACTTACATGCTTGTAAGAGCAGCAGGTAGCTTATTCAAGTGTTAGAAAGTCCTGCCTACTAAAATGATTGTCAGTTTTATGGTTGAATTTTCTGTAGTTTCATGCATCCCGGGGTAGTACTATTGATCAATTACTTTTCTAGGATTATTTTACAAGTTAACTTTTGGAAGGCAAGACCAATTATACTCTTAGTATGCTTTATTTTTGAGCCATTTTGGTAATTGACACAACAGGACATGGTACTTGCTCTGATAGACTCTCAAGTTGTTTTTGTAACAACTTGACCCGATTAGGCCATCCATTCCGAAATCCAGGAAGAAAATAGTTTTACACATTCAAGAAAGGTCTCCAAATGATTCCATCTACTTACAGTGAGGCAGTGAATTCCTTTATCGTTGAAGTCATTCTTAACTAAATTCTGTTGCTTATTCATTCAACAACTGTTGGACATATATTATGTGCCAAGAGTTGTGTGATATTCTTGAAGTCAAGCTATGATGTGATTCTTTGCCCGGAAGCCTTCCTTATGGTTTTTGACTTGACACTTAGGCCTAGTAGTGGTTTAATTGCTTGCCTTCTCTGTATTTTTTTTCTTCACTTTGATTTTCATTCTCCTTCATAAATGAACTCAAATACTCATTGGCTTTTGTTTACATTTTATTTGTGTCTTTGTTGATTAGTTCCATTTGCAAGCAGTTTGTTAGTAATTTTTCTCCCTAGTCACTTACTGAATTTTATCTTACTTTGTAGTAAACTTCAACCTCTTATCTGACTTCTTCTGGAGCATAACTGATACTATAACTCTGTTTGTTCATAGTTCTTTATGGCAGGAATGAAACATACCATGAAATAATCTTTCTTGTTTTTGTTTTTTTTTTTTAAGAGGGTTTCACTGGCTGGCTTGGAATTTGATATAGACCAGGCTGTCTCCAAATCCACAGAGATTCATGTCATAAAATCAATCTTTAGTTCGGAGTACATCTTTGAAGTTCATTATACATGTGTAGTATAGTGTCTACTTTTTTTTTACTTTGAGTCAGGGCCTTGTGTGATACCTTACTGCCTCAGCCTCCTCCTGAGGAGTTCTGGGATTTGAGGAGTGATCCAGTTTCTGAATCTATTTTTGTTTTCATTGTGTTTAAAAAACAAAACAAAACAAAACAAAAAAACCAAGACAAAAGAAAGTCTTTGAGAGAATCCTTAAGAGTTTTAAATAAATAAAACAACCCTTAATGGTACAAATAACTTGGGGGGTATTATCTTTGTAGGGATTCTACGAATCACAGAATTTCAGTCTTCGAATATTCATTCCTGTCTTCCATGAGTGAAAAAGTATATTTGGAGTCCTTGGTTAGATGAAATAGATATGTGCGTATGGACGCATGTACGTATTTATGTATCTACATATATGTGTGTGAAATTAGTAAAGTTACATAATTTGTTACTTACAGTTGGAAATGTTTTAGCGAGTAAATGCTGCTTCTAGGACTTGAAGTTCCTAGCTATGTTCTAGGACTTGAAGTTCCT
>JADRCH010000101.1:5385739-5519909 GCA_019843965.1 Rhynchomys soricoides | reverse complement strand
CCATTAGTAACAGCAGTAGTATAAGTGAGTAACATCCAGTGTCACCACTAGGCGTATCCAGTGTCACCATTGGGCGTATGGAAGATTTTTTTTTTTTTTTAAGCATCCCTAATAAAAAACTTGAATAGCTTCAAAATGGTTCAAAATTCAGAAAAATGTTCTTTTGGACCATTTTTTATCTTTGCTCCCTTCCCTTTCCCTTCCTGTGCCTGAGAAGGAGAAGCAGGGTTACCCTGAGACCTTCAGTACACCGAATTGAGAAACTGGCATGTGGTGGAGAGCTCCATGGAAGTTGAGTGATTAGAGTATTTTTGAAAGAACCGTCTGAAACATGACTCTTGGAATTTCAACATTAGTTTCTGTATTGCAGTCAAAAGAATCGAGAAATTGAGGTGGTTATTCTTTGTATTTTTGTTTCTCTTACATGAGAGAGATTGGTGGCTAGTGTCCTGAAGGCAGATTTTGGAGTGGATTTACTAACACGGTTAGCAGAGTGTTGTAAATGTCAGAGAGTAAATTTCAGTTTTATAATCAGTGGGTATTGCAGATACTACACTGTAAAATATTGTAAGTCAAATGAGTTTAGTGTATTTATCTAGGTTGTGATATGGCTGAAAAGGATTTGCAGATTGACCAGAGAGTCCATGCACTAATAATACCCTGGGAAAAGATAAATATTTGAAGTATAACTTCTACTGAATTTATATTGATTTCACACCATTATAAAATCATTAAGTGTAACCATTGCTAGCTGGGGAACTTAAACTTCTAAAACAACCATAGGCAGGATGTGTATGACCTGATTTAAATAGGGGTTTGCCAACACCTGTTGTCCATAAAGAAGTGAGGGCAAGGGATTTGCCCTGAAACTTAAGTCAAAGTTTGAGAATGGAACTTAGCACAGGAGAGTGAGATGCTATTGATAGAACAAGAAGAAGGCCTGAGAAGGACACCTCCTGGAGCTCAGTGAGGAAAGGATTTAAAACCGTGGCTGGGTCAGCCCATGCCTGTGGGTGGAAAATGTGAGATTGGTGACGTGGAGACCTGCAGGACATGGGCTACAATAAGAGGAAAGTGAGTGGATTTGGGCTTTTGACCCCCCCCCAATCTGTCCGTCCGTGTGTGTGTGTGTGTGTGTGTGTGTGTGTGTGTGTGTGTGTTAAATGAAAAATAAGTACTTGAGACCCTGCAAGTCTCTTAAGGTATAAAGAAAAAAATGTATTTTAATGTCTAGCAATTCTTAGCTTTGTGTAAGCTGATAATTTTGACCCATCAACATATTTGCCCTGTTTATTATACCATGTTTAAGTGAAAAGTCTGGATTTAGGAATAAGGAAAGTTACAGAGATTAAAAAATGTTTTCTTTTCTCCATGTATTTATGATGTGTGTGGTTGTTTGCATGCCATATAGTGAGTAGAATACAACTCGGATTGATTTTTCTGGGGGATCACAGTCAGGTCATCACTGTGTTTACCTGCTGCCTATCTCAATAAAAATCTCAGAGTTTTATTTAAAGAGCGATGTTGTCTAAACCTTTCTTAACAGCATCTAGGCCTGAGAAGTGTCTTAGCTTAGTCATGCTTCTGTAGGCTGTGACAAAACCCTGTAGACAAAAGCAGCTCAGGGAGGAAAGGGTTTATTTGGCTTACAAGCTATCATGCAGGCAAGTCAGTCAGGAGCTGAAATAAAGATGCCAGGGGAATGTGCTTTACTGACCTGCTCTTCCTGGCTTCCTTTTCTTTGGTTTTCTTTTTTTCTTTTTTTAATTGATAATAGATTTTCATGCTATAAATTTTGATCCTGGTTTTATCTCCCCAGTTCCTCCCAGATCTTCTCTTCCATCCTAATCTGTAGCATTTCTTTGACTCATTAGCTAGTAAGCGGGCTCTAAGAATTCACTAAGAAGATTCTCTTGGTGTTCTTACTCGTAGCACCACCTGCCCAGTGGTGGTGATGCCTCTTCCCAAATAACTCAAGGTTACGGCATGTTGACAAAACCAAACTAAACAGAAAAGCCCAGCGAAGACAAATGACTGAGTTATTAACTGGAGCCAGCCTGGGCTATGGAGTGAAGCCCTATCTCAGAATCACATCAAACAACAATAGCAACAAACCTTTTCATAATTCCTTACCTTTAAGCATATTCTTCTCAAATAATTTGATTGTTTTCATCAGCACTTTGGAAGATCTGGTTATATTTTGATCTATTGTGAAATTTGGGTTTTTAACCGAGCTTGATGCTTTTGTTGAGGTATATATAACAGGGAAGTTTTGGGTGTTGGTAGGACCTGCTTCAGGTATTGCATACTTCGCTCTTTATTTCTGAAGCAAATCTCAGGATGACACTTAAAGAATGACATACAGAGTTGTCCTCTGGCCTCTTCATTAATATTGTACCTCACACACACATGTTTGTGTGCCTTCCTGTGAATACACATGCATAATAGAAAGAAACTTTGAAGATTAGGAGTAGTGGAAAGTCAAAATGTCATTAATTTGATTTTTGTAGCTATAGGGGGCTTAAGTGGGCTGTTTGAAGTTGGACAGGGAATAAGATTCAGAAGAGCTGTTAAATTAACAGAGTTAATAAGAATGATTAATAGTTAGGAGCAGTGTCTATGGAGTGTCAGAAACTTCTTTAAGCGAATGAAAGAACAAAACTACTACTTCTCTTGTGACTGTAAGTGTATATGGTCAACAGTCTGTTGCATCGTGTGTGTGTGCGTGTGTGTGTGTGCTCTTACACTCTTGCCTTCTCACTGTCTGCGAGGTCACTTAGCCTGGGCTGGTTGGTCATAGGTGTTGCATGTGGGACTGAGCACTCAACAGTCACTTCTTAGCACTTTGACTAGTTTTCCTTTCTGCATCACCTGATGCTCACTGCAGAGAGAAACATCTTTCTTTGTACAAGGTTGAGAACAGCAGTAACTCAGGAGGTATAAATATAAATACTTTGAAGTTTTTTGTTTTTTTTTTTTTTTTTTTGAGACAGAGTTTCTCTGTGTAGCTCTGGCTGTCCTGGAACTCACTCTGTAGACCTGGCTGTCCTGGAACCCAGAAATCCACCTTAGAAGGCAGTTTTGTAACATTATTTAGCTAAATGACATTAGTAGAGTTATCTCCTAGAAGCTATGAGCTTCCAAGCTGAGGGCTTTCACCAGGTTTATAGTACCAAAGTGTGAGTGCCTCTTGTAGAAGCAGGCTCCCAGTCAAATTTAGAGGTACTTGCTTACCTCATAACCTTTTCACGTCCCTGACAGGCAGCGATAGTTTTTATTTTTATGTTGTCTTTTGTGCCCACAATAGGATCGCACCCTACAACCACTGACCCTTGCTTCCCAGCCCTGTCTGATTATTTAGAGTGTACTATTTCTTTGATCATATCAGTGTGTGGGGAGGAAAATCTTTAGTTCTAAGATTTTTCTTGAAATGTGTTTTCTTGACTGGTTTATGTTGTAAACCCTTTGGTCTCTGTTACCAAGATTATGTGTACTTCCCCATATTCTTGAACATTTAAGTGTATTTCTGTACAGGGTTTTTGTTTGTTTTTCATTCTCATTTTTTTCCAGTATCATTTTTTATGTCCTTAAAGTCTTGTTTTTATAATTGTTTATAATCTCATACAAATACAGAAGAAAGTTTGAGAACTTTATTGGAGTGGGGTGACAAGTGGAGAGATTGTTTTCTCTGAAGTTTGTAGTGTTTGATTAATTATCCTCTCAGGCAAGGACTTATAAGATATCTTTGTAGTTCAGGAAGTTCTTCATTACACTTAAAAAATGTCTTAAGGAGACAGTTCTCATCTTTCGGTTTTGGGCAGGCATGTTTTATGTGTGTCATTCAGCAGCCTTGTGCATTTTTCTGTATTTTTTTTTTTTTTTAACAAAGTTTTAAAATATTTAATGTGTACTGGTGTTTTGTGTTTCTGTATGTTTGTATAACCACATGTGTGCCTGGTACCAAAGGAAGCCATAAAAGGAGGTGTGTTGGAATCATTGGGCCTATATGTGCAGAAGATTCCTCTGAAGAGCAGCTACTGTCCTTAACTGCTGAGCCATTCATTTCTCAGGGCTGGTTTCCCCTGATTTTTAATTTGGGTTATTTTTACTAAGCTGTAAAAGTTCTTGTTATAAGCAGTTCAAAGTCCTTTTCACATACTGTTTATGATTATAAAAGATGTCATTCATATCCATCCTTATTATCAAAATCTGGATAGAGTTCCATGTATAAAAATGGCATAGTTTTTGCCTATGGCCTATACTCATCTGCTGTATCATCTGTAATTTCTACTATAATTCAAATGCTATGCAGTTAAAATAGTTTTATTATATATTATTTAGTTAAATATCTAAATGATCTATATGAGAAATGATAGTATAGTCTTTTGTACTTTTTGATTGATTAGTGTGAATATCTCACACACATACATATATGATAAAGCTCAGTTCATGACCTTTGTTTTTAAGTATTTATTAACTGGTGGCTGTCATTAAAATTATCACTGATCCAGAAGTGATCACTGACTATCAAGTGCAGTCCTTGTTAATTTATCTTCTAATCTACCCATTCTCATTAAGAGACATTGTCTGGTTCAGTTTTGGTTTGACATCAATTTTGGTTTGACTAGTCAGCTGCTCAATATTCTGAAAATTACAGTATAATCCAAAGTTAGCTTACCTTGGTTCATGCATTGAAACATCTTTTCAAGGCAGAGAGGATCGGTATTTAAAGAGCAGACAGCAAAAGCTATCAATTCATTGCTGAGCAGTCAAGGGTTTAATCTGAAAACAGTAAAGATTCATGTTTATCTCCATGTAATGCTTCTTGGGATAAACACTGAACAGGGTAGAACTTTGCTTGTCCTTTAATTTCTTAAATTAGAAATGTAAATGTCACCTTCCCATCCCCAGTATTGCCTTGAAAAGGAATCCTTAATGTTCTGTGCTGTTGGTTTTTTTCCCCCTTCTTCTTAAGATTGGTTTAAGTATGATTCACTTTAACACTAAAGCTGTAGGGACTCAAAGGCCATTCCATTAAATCTGAAATTTTATTAGTAATGTGCATAGAGCATAGAGAGGACCATACAAATAGCTTGGTTTCTTTCTTTTTTTAAAGTGAGGCCTAAACGTGGCTGAAGTTGGTGGTGGTATAGTTTTGTTTTTTTGAGATATATATATATATATATATATATATATATATATATATATATATATAAGTTCACTGTCGCTATCTTCAGACACACCAGGAGAGGGCACCAGATTCCATTATAGGTGGTTGTGAGCCACCATATGGTTGTTGGGAATTGAACTCAGGACCTCCTGGAAGAGCAATCAGTGCTCTTAACCACCGAGCCATCTCTCCATCCCAATAGCTTGGTTTCTAGTTGCTGAATTGGATGCAACATTTTCATTGATAATCACTAAGACAAGTAGATTCTTGGGTTTTAACTTTGTGAGACATCATTTACAAACTACTATGTGTATAGAGTAAACCATTGTGTCTTTAACAAAACTCTTATTTGATTTTTCTGTAGATTAACATAGCTTTTTCTTTAAGAAAATTAACAAATGTCAAAGTACATCATCTAATTCATCCTTATTACTAGATATTTTGTGTTCATTTTAGACAATAGCAGTGCTTTTTTCTTCTATCATTTTTGGCATTATTGAATGAAAATCCATATGAGCAACAACTTGATGAATAGTGCATAAAGACACTCTAATGGCATGTGCTAATTGTTGCATGATTTGTCTGCAAATGGAAATTTTAGCATATACCTAAGATTCTCTTAAAACCATGGTATAATAATTGGTAATTGTTATATTTATAATAACCTTTTAGGGCATTGGTTCTCAACCTGTGGGTCATGACTCCTTTGGGGTCAAAACAACCCTTTCACAGAGGTGGCCTAAGACAATCGAAAAACACAAGTATTTGCATTAAGATTCAGAATAGCAAAATTACAAGTAACAACAAAAATAATTTTATGGTGGAAGGTCACCACAACATGAGGAACTGTATTAAAGGGTCGGCAGCATAAGAGAGGGTGAGTCCTACTGTCATAGGGCCCTTCCTGTGATGTCGAGTTCCTAGAGTAGAAAGATCAACACGGTACAGTGTGGCAGATCCCAGGGCTGTGCGTCAAGTGTCTTCCACTAAGTAGCCCCTGAAAAATACCCTTCATTCTTCCAGCATCAGATTTTGATAAGCGGTTCTGGAAGGCTGTCTCTAGCATGCTCAAATTGAAAATTTTAAAACAGATTGGACTAGTTTTACCCTTACCTTTTGCCTAGCACATGAGAAAATTTATACTCTTAGTGGGAAACTGATGTTCAACACGAGCTATGTTTTGTGCATGCAGCTTAAAAACGATGAGCAGCACTTAGTAGAACTAGGAAATGTTTCTGGAATATAGATTTTCTCATGAATATGTGATTACACTGTGTATAGGCTGAAACGTGGATATTTGCCTACTTCTATCCAGCTCTGAGTCTAATTGGTTGTTGTCTGATTCTATTGGGTTGTTAGATTTATTTATTACCTACTATATCTAGAAAAAATGTTTAAGACCATGTAAGATAACAAGTGCACCATAAAAAGTACGTGTGAAAGCCACTAGGCTTCTCCACTTTTAGACTTATGGGCAATTTCTTTCACTAAATTCCTCACATTGGTGTTAATTTGGTTAACAGTATTAATGCTTAAGTGATCCTCTTATGTGTGACATCAACTTTTTTTTTTAACTTTTGAGTCTGTTCATAACTTCACTTAATAAAGTGAAGGATCCATATCTAAAAATAAATCTTGGCCAGAGCTGTTGCCGATTGCTGTTTGTTAGTGCACAATGAATGAGTATTAATTCCCAGAGCAAATTCATCTGCTTTTGATCTCATATACTTACTTTCTCTCTCTCTCTCTCTCTCTCTCTCTCTCTCTCTCTCTCTCTCTCTCTCCCCTGTTTTACTTTTGAGTAGGTCAGTGGATAGTTTCTGAGTTTGTGCTTACTTAGATTTGTGTAGCTTGGCTTCTTTTTCATTTCCCAGGTTCTGGCAGTTAAACCTGCCTTGGTGTGAGTGACATGAACTCTGTACTGAATTACTTTCTTCAAGGTTTGACATTACCTTTTCCTAAGACAGTAGCGGAGAAACTGTTATTTCTGGTGATTGTTGGGCTGTGTAGATTATTGGTTACGACTCACATTACTTTTAAGCACTTCTAGGTTGAGTTGGCCGTATCAAGAGGAAACATTTGATTTCATCTTTACCAAAAGAGAATATGTTCCTCACTTAGATTTTAAACTCTTAAAAATTTCAAGTTATTTTAGTGTAAAGACAAGATTATTAAAAAGCAAGTTTAGAGATTAGCTTTTAAAAAAATCAGATTTCCAAAATACTGAAAATAGCTAGTTCTCTATCTTGTCTGTTATTACTTGAGTTCTTATACTCCTTTCATTTTTCTTTAAAAAACAATCCTAACAACATGATTCCTTTTCTTTGTTTTTGTTTTGTTTTGAGAAGTATCTTAATTAGTCCTGGCTGTGTTAGAACTCACTTCTATACAGAAGGATAGCTTCAAACTCCTAGAGATCACACTGCTTCTGCCTGTATAGAGTTTTGGAATTAAAGACATACACCATCTTGCTTAGCTGTGCAGTGTTATTTTTAAGCAATGTCTGTCCATTGTAGGATCAGACATTTTCTGTAGTATGAGAAGCATGAATTGTGTTCGCTGCTATATCATACGCCTATAATTTCAGCTGTCTTGTGGTGAGGCTGTGTGAATTCATTGCCAGTCTAGACTAAACAGGGGTTATGTGTTTTTATTTATGTTTAGAGGAAATGATACTCAAACAGTATTTACAGTGGCATGGCTTAAAAAAAAAAAAAATAGGTGCGCCCTAACTGCATATTCTTTGTATTTAAGGGACCAGTTACTCTCCACAAGAGAATTCCCACAACCACAGTGCTCTTCATGGTTCAAACGCACATTCTTGTGATCCCAGCAGTAATCCCAGCAAGACCTCGGACGCAGTAAGTACTGAAAGGACTCTGGGCTGTCAGGCGAGAGAGAGAAGCACACTGCAGACGTGCTTAGATGTTGTCTTTTCATTTTAAAACATTTAAACTGCAGTTGAGCTCAATGATTTTAGTTTCCTTTGTTATATATGAAGTACAAATAATCCAGACCAACACATTCCTGAAGTTATTTAATTTTAATTTCTTTTAGATTTATATAAGTTGCTTATTTTCTTTCTGCTCTATACTTTGTACTTAACAGTGAGGACAATATCTTGGTCTTCAAAGGCATGGGAAAAAATATAATAATTTTAGATTAGGCTTGTTGTGGGTTCAAATGAGTTTTTTTTAAATGTAATCACTTAGCAGAAAAATACTTTAATCAAATATATGCAACGTGTCATGAAGGTAGAACAGTGTGACTCATTTTATTGGAACTTGTTGGTGTCTGGTGGTGACACAAATGCTATCAATTTAGAACGTTGTTAGACTGGGGGGATGGTTAAGATGACTTCCATCTCTCCAACGGGCTGAGTATAGCTTAGGGGGCTGAAGGTGCTGTTCACTAGTAAAGAGAGAAAACAGCACTTGAGACACGGACATGAGAAATTGGTGGACAGGATGGCACAGGCCAGTAATGCCAGAACTTTGGATAAAACTGCCATAATTAGCAAGAACTTTGAAGTCAGATGTGAATAATAAAATTGTATCTTTTACTAAAGAAGTGAATTTCATACAAAAGAGCGAGGGAAGGATATAATGTATAGCAAACACAGACTTGCAATTTCAAAACTTATTAAAAGTATTTAAAATACAGGAAAGAGTAAATCAAAAGGAAAAGTGTTTGGAGAGACTCCTCAGAGGCTCAGAGCACTGGCTGTTCTCCCAGAGCACCTAAGTTCAGGTCCCAACATTTTCCAAACTGTAACTGATGTTGTCTTTTAACTCTGGGCACCTGCTCTGCACATAGTATGTACATGCAGACAAAACACAAAACACGAGTCTTAAAGTATTCTTTAAGAACTTCAAATTAATTTCAGTAAATTTGACCCAGGTGGTTGTGATGTTTTAGTTGGCATTGGAAGACAGGTCTTAGCATTGTAGTTTTTTCTTCCCCTGGTCAAGTAGAAAATGTGCCAGGTCAAGTTAGGAAATAAGTCATGCTGCTTATTTTAAAACCATGAATTAAAAACATGTACATGTAGACTTTAAACAGGGGCTCTTCTGACTTCATTCCTTTAAGGGGGAAAAAGATGGTTCTGGAAAGGTGATTCAGTTGTTTAAGACCAGGATCACAACCAAAGTGATCCTTAGGAACAACACTAGACAGAGAGCTGGAGAGAGGGCTCAGTAGCTAAAGGCACTTGTTGTGCACCCTGAAGACCTGAGTTCAATCCCTGCCCAGGAAAGAAGGGAGGGATGAAAAGAGACCTGACTCCACAGTATCCTCTGTCATCCGTATGCTCACCGTGCCATTCCCACCTCCAGACCTCACGCACAGGCTTGTGTGTGTGCACACGGGTAACAAAAACAAGTCCCATCCCTTCACACACACACACACACACCCAAAGTATCCTATGCTGATTTTATGTGGCTGGGAAGTGCTATATGAAACCTTAACTTTTTGCATTCATGTAACAGCCTTTTTGTTATCAACTAAGTCGCCTTCATAATTTTGAAGCATTTGCTTATCCTAGATCTTTGTAATCTTCCCTTTAACACAGGGTTTCACTGTGTCACTCCACCACGCAGGCCTACAGCTTATTATGTAGACCAGGGTAAACTAGAATTCAGAGTTCTAACTGGTTTGCCTTCTCCTAAGTGCTGGGATTAAAGATGTGTGGAACCATGCCTGGCTCTGCAGCCAGTTTTGCCTATAGACAGTCTACTTTATTTACAAAAAGGAAATGTATCAATGAATTACTGGGACTTTATGAAATTCTTTGTTACAGGAAAGGCCATATGTGTTAATGAGCTGTTAGTAACTCATGAGTTAATTTTAGTGCTACCACATTTCTGTACTTTTAGGAAAGTTGGTAATGTGAACAGCTAAGAAAATAGAGATATTTTTGAAGAAGAAACAGGCACATTCATGTCAGACCTATCCAAATTTGAATTTAAGGAGCGAATAGATAGGTGTCTTGGTAGAAGTTCCTTTTGTGGGGAGGGTTGAGACTAACATTTTAATAAAACGTAACCTTTCTAGAGGAAAAAAAAAAACCTGTATTAAAATCTGTGTAATTTAGTTGAAGTATCATAGAATTTCTTGTCTCCTACCTTGTGTGGGTGTGGTATTGCTCGTCCTGTGTGGCTTCTGGGTGAATGCCCATTTTCTGATGATAGATGAAGGAAGAAAAAGGCAAACTCATTTTAGTAATGTTAGGACGTATTTTAGTCATGTGAAAGAAGTCAAGTTACCTCAAGTGTTTCTGATAATACCTGAAAACTGATTGTGACTACATGCTAATAAGTAAATTAGAAAATGTGATGTGATGAGTTGTCAGTTTGTATACTCTTTCTGTAAAGTCAGTAAACTTAGCTACTGCCATTCATTTCACATTGGTATTTTTAAATTACACCATTACTCGATCGATGGTGTATCATTAACTCCTTACTAGAAATGGGTTGAGATGATAATTTACTGGTTTCCGATTGCAAAAGTGCATTTTATAAAATAAGATATCTCATTTGTACAAGCCAAGATTTGATAGTAGTTTTGTAGGCTTACTATTCCATGGCTATGTATGTTGTATGGTGGGTAGATGGGTTTACTCTATAGCCAATGAGGATTACATGTTAGGTCATTTTGGAGCTAGCTTAAATATAAACAGACATTTGCTTTAGGGAAAACAAAACAAAAACAGCTTTGAGACAGCTGACAATTTGCAGAATATTCCTTGAGACATACCGGTTGTTGAAACATTGGTATGTATCTACCTACTCTGTTCCAGTGTCCTTTTATTATTTATTAGCCTTGAATCTTAGTCTGTTTCTGGCATGTCTCTCAATCACACATTACTTTTTGGCTAATGTTAACCTCCTTTAAACAAACATTTAACGGAGAAGGACTAAAACAAAAATACTTGAAAGGTTCCAGATGCCTTAGGGTTGTTCAGACAGGTTCTTACTTTTAACCTGCCTTTCTTGTCTGACACCAGTTCCATAGAACCACCTATTCTGATTAGTCTGATTTCATCATGACTATACAGGCCTAGCAAATATCTGTGTAAGACCTACTGAGAAATTTAAAAGAACAATGTTAGTTGCAGAATTATACTGCTACCTTGTGTATTCCATTTTTCTCTTTCTAAATTCAAGATGTTAAAAATTTCATGTTCTTCATATGCCTAATATAGTCTATAAATACTATATAATATACTATAATCTTTCACAGATACTTTTTTTTTAACTTGGATATTTTCTTTATTTGCATTTCAAATGTTTTTCACAGATAATCTCAATGCATTAAGGTTTTAGTAGATTCTGTTCTCGTATATATATGTTTGGTGTGAAAATTATTAGAGTTTTAATATTTCATGTCAAATATTTAAATGGCAGACTAATTTTTCAAATTATTTTTTAGCCTTATGATTCTGCAGATGATTGGTCTGAGCACATTAGCTCATCTGGAAAAAAATACTACTACAATTGTCGTACAGAAGTTTCACAGTGGGAGAAACCGAAAGAGTGGCTTGAAAGGTATTTGCTTTGAACCTGGTAGTACTCCCTACTTAATTCTGCAGGTCACTGTGGGAGGCAGTGAACACCAGCTTTAGCTTTCTACAGTAACCCCTTTATTTTTTCAGCTTTCTTCATGGTCATATCTGTATCTTCCTTCTCATAAAAGCATTTCTTGGACATAAGGGCAACCTTGTAGAGGCCTTAGGCTGTGGAATTAGTCTATGAATAGCTGACAATTTTCCCTTCGGTGAGAGCCATTCTGAGTAGTCTGTTGGCTGCTGTACCCCATCTTCCAGACCAGCTTCAGTTGTAAACCATGTTCCTTTTTATTTGATGTACAGTCTTGTGGTGTAGTTGGCAAGAAAAGTTAGTACAGAGACTCAAGTACTTAATGTCGTTTTTATTCATAAAGTGATGTTTATTTATTCTTTTACTTCTAGAGAACAGAGACAAAAAGAAGCAAATAAGTTGGCAGTTAATAGTTTCCCAAAAGACAGGGATTACAGAAGAGAGGTGATGCAAGCAACAGCCACTAGTGGGTTCACCAGTGGAAGTAAGTGTTTTCTTTTTTCTTTCTTTTCTTTTTTGTTTTCTATTCTTTTCCTTTGGCTGTCTCTGAAACAGTATGTTTGCTTTGTTACTATTGTTTGTTTTAATTTAACAACTCTTAAGTTTCATCTGCATGTGTAAATTGGCATGAAAAATATACATGATTTCTATTATGCTAAGTCAGTTTCTTGGAAAGGGATACAGGTGCAAGGTGGACTAGAGGCCTGTGTGATTCTCATTACTCTTGTTGTATGTAGTACAGACTTGGTGAAGAACAAGATTTCCATTTTTAAAAAGAGGATTAGCTTATAGCCTTAATAAGTAGTGAATAATTGATCCCCTAGTCATACACATTGATAACATTCTTGGAGGTTTAGGCTGTAGGGTTAGTATGAATACCTGACAGCTTTCCCCTTTAGTGAGAAACATTCTTAGCAGTCTATTTTCTGTATCCGACTGTGCTCTGCTGTTATTTTGGTTATTAATGAAAAGCAATCAGTATGTAGATAGTCCCCTAAAATGAATGTTGTTTGACATTACAATGGCGTGAGAGTGTGTGTAAGCAACTCTTGTGTTTTCATCACTAGAGAATCACATCGGGTAGTAATTCTTGGGTACAAAATAAATGTCATGATAGATGTTTGCCCTGCTCTGTACTACATTCACACGGTGTCGGTTAGGCTGTACTGCCCCTCCCCTCCTCTAGTAGCGCACATGTGGTAAGTGTGTTTTCAACATGTCTCTGGTTTACAGTAGTATTGTTGAGATCGAAAACCCCATTATCTGTATGTAGGTGTTAATTCCACTGTGTTTGGAGAGAGATCTGCAGAGGCTGGGTTCTGAGGCTTTGCAGAAACATTTAATCTTTTAGAAACTATTTTTCAACTCTTGTTTAAGGGGCCCTTGATCTGTATGAGAAACTGAGGTTATGCCATAATGTTTTATTGAGATTTATCCATTGATGTGGGTAATTGATTCTCAATAAGGGGGTATTAAGTATTTATTAACATATTTATTAAGTATTAAGTTAAGGAATTATAGAACATTATATTTTAAGACGTAAAGTGTGGAGGTTTAATGCTGTGTTGCCCTTGTCTCAGGTAACTAGCTGACTGACCAAACAAGAAGCCAAGGTTTTTATTTTGAAGTAATTAAATAGCATATAGTTTATTGTTGCTAGTGCAGGTGATAGGCAGGGAACATGGACGAGTGACATGTGTGCTTGACAAGAAACAGGGAAAGCTGTTGTGCTTGGGAGCTAGATCCTAGAGTTAGACAGTGCTGGATTGGACCAGGTGGTGCTACTAGGCTTAAGCTAGTAGTTCCCAAAGAGGGACGTCTGTGGCTCCTTGGTTCCAGAGATAATGGGTGTCTTTCGTTAATTTCACAGTCTGATTTATATCTGCTCCTTAAATGAATTCATATAGGTACAAATAATGAGTCCATAGGTCTTTAGCTGGATTCATGATTATATATATTTTTTTGTTTTCTAACTTTTTAAAGTTTTTCTATACTAACCTAAGCTTTTAAAGTTGTTCTTCTCTAAGGTTAAGAGTTTATAAAGGTAAACACTAAGAGACCTAGTTCTGAACAAGAGATGGGGAGATTTTTTGAATGTTTTTATGTGTTGGCATATATTCAGAGTCTAAATGTTTATAATTTTAAGAGTTAGAAAAGCCTAATGTGGTTGTGCGCTCCTTTAATGACTGTGTTAGGGAGATAAACATAGACGGATCTATATACAAGTTAGAGAGTTAAACTTTTAACCTCATGACCCAGGGACATTTGATGTACATGCTTTGTTTACAATATAAGTGTGTCTAGAAATCAGACCTGTTTAGAACTAAAAATGAGATTATTTATTGTTTTAGCCTACTATTGTTTTAGTTCAGTAGTATTTCTGGGATCTGGATTCTACATGTTAAATTATTGTCTGCACCATTCTGCTTCATTATACCATCCATAAGTAGTCTGCTGACTGAATATTGGGTGGATTTTTCAACTATTTTATACTCTATGATTCATATCTGTTCCTTAATGAAACTAAATTCCTGTATGTACAAATAATGAGTCAGTAGATTTGTGGCTGAGATGATAGTTGTATATATAATTTTTTCTTTTTCAAGTTTTATGTAATGGTTAAGATTTTAGTTTTTCTGTTGAATTTCTCCAGTAATCATATAAAGTGCTGTAGTAATAAAATCTGTGTCCCATTTAATTATTTGACTTTGTCAAAAACTGTTGGGTGTTTATTGTCATTTGGGCAGAATAATGGTTGGAGTTTGTTCCTTTCAAGAAATGAAAGGAGTGGGAAGATTCTTATAAATAAAGAGATAGTAGAAATGTTACCACAATCTGAATCTCAGAAGTGTATGGATAGAATTTTTCTTTTGGTATTAAAGCTGCATCTTGATTATATTTTTCTAGACTTAATAGTATGATTCTTCTAAGCTCAGAGAACCCCCCGCCCCGGGATTTCTTATAACACCAGTGACATTTTAGATGAGACAATTATTTGCTGAAGAGGCTGTCCTGTATTTTCAGTTGTTTTTATACCTGCTAAATTAGCTAGTCACACATCTCCTACCATGGCCTTGAGATGAGTGGGGAACAGTGGTGCAGATAGATGAGCACTTCTGTAAATTCCTTCTGTCTAGGGATGGTAGGAATCAGTTGCAGTTCCATCTTCCCCAGTTCCTGCTTTTGACTTAACAGGTATTGAAATATCATTTTATGTCGTTTTCTGAACATTTTGACCTTTACATGTTTTGCTTTAGCCATATACAACTAAAGGAGAATTTTCTAGGTTAATGAAATAAGAATTGTGGCTAATTAAGTGGTGTTGTGTTGTTAGGCATGTTGTTATTCCTGATGTTTCAGGTAGAGTAGCATCTTTGTATCAAGAAAAATAAGATTCTAACAGTGCTATGTCCATACAAGATGGAACTGTATGTATCTATACAAGATTTTGGATACCACGGCCACAGTCAAATCTACACCCTATACTGGTTCGATGTGTGACCCACTGAGTTATATACTAGATGACTGGAGAGTTTCTTTTGCGACAGTTGGGAGCTCTTGGGTGGTAAGCACTGTTTTAAGGGCGCTGATGGAGCTAGTTGTACAATGGGCAAGGTGAGAGCTGACTCGGGAAGCCTGCTCTGTGCACCTTCTTACAGTCAAAGGGGCCATGCATTGGGAAAGACAGGCGAACTCACTGATGGGTAGTCTGCAAAACTGTCATGATCAAAGGGCACATCTTTTTAATCTTCTAATCTTACGGTTTTTCTTTTCTTGGATATTACTTTTGGAATATTAGAGGGTTTTTTTTTTATATATATACAAATGACCTTTTTCCACATAACTGTTCAAAATTTCCTCCCTTTTCGTTACTTTGTAGAAGCAAAGTACCAGTATTAAAACTGTTGCCAGAGTTTTAGCCATTTCCTGTACTTACCTCCTTGTGGGGCTTAAATGCTGGCTGATGTTCACTGCCAGTTATTCTGGCAATGATCACATTTTTTTTCTGATTATGCCTGCATACATATCTTGGATTTCTCTTTTCAGAATACCACGTGAATAGGATTATGTTCCTTTTGTTAGCATTATTTAAAATCTTTTTATTGGTTTTGTTTGTGATGCACAATTCTGTATATGTTGCCGGGCAGTGGTGGCGCACGCCTTCAATCCCAGCACTCGGGAGGCAGAGGCAGGCCGAGGCAGGCGGATTTCTGAGTTCGAGGACAGCCTGGTCTACGGAGTGAGTTCCAGGACAGCCAGGGCTACACAGAGAAACCCTGTCTCGAAACAACAACAACAAAAAAGACCATCGTGCATCATTGAAAGACGTACAGTAAAACACTTTAGAGCCCACATTAGCTAGCTACTTAGGTATTCAAAAACCTGGAAGTAATGAAGCCAATGGTCCTTTGTAATTGAACTATTGGATAATTATTTGACCCCGTTATCGGTATTTTAAAAGAAACAAGAAAACGCTTGCCTTTTTATTTTTAGAAACTTTTTCTTTTTTTTTAACAAACTGTTAGGCTACAGTCTGAGTTTATCTGTAGTTGTTAAAACTCTTGCTATATGGCTGTTTATGTCGGTGTTAGAGGTGCAGCCACTAACTGGGCTTGCAGTTTTATAGAAGGAAAGTAAGTTTAGGTGGTGGTCATTAGCTGACGGTCACGACGCACGTTCTAACAGCATTTGTTTTTCTCCCCTTCTGTCATTTCCAACATCTCTTTTGGGAACTGTGAACTACAGTGGAAGACAAGCATTCCAGCGATGCCAGTAGTTTGCTCCCACAGAATATTTTGTCTCAAACAAGCAGACACAATGACAAAGACTACAGACTGCCAAGAGCAGAGACTCACAGTAGCTCTACGCCAGTACAGCACCCCATCAAACCAGTGGTTCATCCAACCGCTACCCCAAGCACTGTTCCTTCTAGTCCATTTACGCTTCAGTCTGATCACCAGCCAAAGAAATCATTTGATGCTAATGGAGCATCTACTTTATCAAAACTGCCTACACCCACAGCTTCTCTCCCTGCACAGAAAACAGAGAGAAAAGGTATGCTGTTACTGCTACACGCTGCATGTTGAACTGTAGTTGTAAAATAGTTTTTCCTTTAGCTCAAATAAGTCTCTTAACTCTAAATTCTTTTTCAGATTTTCAGAGTGTTATTAGGTAGGCTTAGGTCTAAAATTAGTAGTTTAGGTTTTTCTTTTAATTTATAATTCTCAGAACTCAACGTTTTGGGTTTTTTTTTTTCCTCGCTTGTTTTGCTTTGACACCAAAACCAAGTAGTTATTTAGTTTATAACACTTGGTAGTTGTTTTAAATATAGCATGTTAAATTCCCACAATGCATTCCTGCTTGGTTAAAATTATTTCTCAGTTTTTGTGGATATTATCTTCATAGTTCAGGAGTTTCTGGCCTCAGCTTGTGTATTAGAAAGCTAAGGTGTGAGGCAGAAAATAAAAGGAATCATACCTTCCTTGTAATTAGACCTCAGCTCTGAGAACTGGCAGTAAACATTGCAACACAAATTCCCTTTGTACAACAGATGTAATAACGTTAGCATGCTCAGAGAGTTACACCCTGGAAACAGCTGCTGGGGCGGTAGACAACACAAACAGCGTGAAAAGTCCTCATGTATATGGCCTTCATAATGCAGTCTGAAAACAATCCCAGTTATATCTATACTAGAACTGCTGCTTCACATCAGGTTAATCTATTGCTGTGTGCCATATTAAATGATGAATGTGCAAGGTCTTCAGTTGTATGTCTCTTAGTGATGCTCTGTCCCTGGGTCTTGACAAACAGCAAGGCACTTGTGGTTTGTTTTACCTGGTGGAGCAGGGCGCCTGGAATAATGGCAGTAAGTTTTAAGTTGGAGAAATGGTACTTAGAATCTAAGAGAGGAGTATATGTGTTGTCCATGTAATCAAAAGATCTCACAGTAGGTATAGATTGATTTAATGTTGCCGTATCATTTGAGAGAAAGCCATTTGTGTTTTATCTCAGGTCAGAAGTCTAGAGAAAAGTGAACCCCATCAGTTTTCCAGGAAATTATGTTGGTGTGAGTGTGAAACAAAGGGGTCAATTTGTCCTGCGTGTGTGTGTGTGTGTGTGTGTCCTGTCTGTCTGTCTGTCTGTACCTGTTGAGATGAGGTTGAACATTTCTTGGTTATCTTGTCTTAACATACAAACAAATAGGAAGTGATACACAGATATACCAGAAATAGATTTTTTTTTATCCAGTAACACACAATGAACTTTCTCAATTGCTCTCATGTCCCTTCTGGTTGTAGAGTCCTTCCTAGAGCTGTGAAGTCACAAAACAAGCAGTAGATACAAGCCCTCTTACCTTACTCTGCTCAAGTAAACTCTTGTTAGACGAGTTCACTGGACTTAAATCAGCAGGTTTTTCATCTAGTAGGTCAGGGTACGATGTGTTTTATGTTTTGCTAACACAAAGCAGCTGTAAAAAGCAGACCTGTTTATAGGGAGCTCTTAGCACAGCTAAGTCTGAGAGCTAACAGTCTGCTTCAGAAATGGAGCAGGTAGTCATAGATAACGGACTTGGTAATGCTGGTGGATCAGGTGCTTACAGGTGTAAAGTTCCTTATTCAGTTTATGTTGTCCCAACATGAGTGAGCTTACAGTTACTGTGTGTTTAGGCAGTAATACCTTTTTGTTGCTGATGTAAAGAATATGTTAACTAAAGTGGACCTTCTCAGTCTTATGTTCCTTGTTTTTAAAATACTTTTAAGGATCCTAAGTATTTTCATAAAAATTGAGAGATTGGTTTAGACAGACATAATTGTTGAATATATATTAGTCAGTATGGTAAAGGAAATGTTATTTGCAATTAGTTGACATTTGAACAACCTAAAAATGTTTGCAAAGTTTCAGAAAAAATGCTTACCTTGTACATTTTTGGTGGCATTTGAAAAGTGTAACAGAAACAACCTTGTAAAAAGAAGATTAGAAAATAATTGCTCAGCTGGGCAGTGGTGGCGCACGCCTTTAATCCCAGCACTCAGGAGGCAGAGGCAGGTGGATTTCTGAGTTCGAGGCCAGCCTGGTCTACAGAGTGAGTTCCAGGACAGCCAGGGCTACACAGAGAAACCCTGTCTAGAAAAACCGGGGGGTTGGGGGGGGGGAGAAAGAAAGAAAGAAAAAGAAAATAATTGCTCATAATGGGAGCAAAGAATATACCGAAAATGTTTGTTTGCTGCTTTAAAACTAAGTAAATATCACTGTGCTAGACATTTACTAAAACTCTGTGACAGATTGGGGGGCAGGAGGGAGACAAGATTGGTAAACATCAAGCAGATTTTTTCAGTTTAATGAAAGTAACAATTGCAAACATTTGTGTGTGTTTATACATGTGTAGAAAAAAGTGTGTGTGCCTATACATGTCTCTGCGCATGTACACATGCCTGAACATGTGGTTAACAGCCATTGCTGTCACCTTACCATGTTTTTCTGCTATATAATATGTTGGTCAAGAAATAAACTCTTGAGTTCTGTGTGCCGTGTTATTAGAATACCAAAGGAAATTGATCAGTAGGGTTATTACCTGAGCCTTCAAATATTACCACGTGCCAGAAGGGAGTTATTTGTCAGACCAGAAAAGTGTGGATCAAAATTATATCTTGACCGTTGTTTTCTCTGTTGGATAGCTTGGAATAGCTAGTAGAGTGTACTTCCTTTAAGTTCTTCCCCCTTCTGGCAAAAGTTGGAAGTACAAGTCAACAGTTTATAAGTAAAAGCATAAAGGAAGAGGAGTTGCCATCTCTCCTTTGGTCTTTTGCTCTGTATTTCAGCACAAATTACATAATCAAGGTGGTTCTGATAAGCAGTCTATTAAGAGCCGGTGTTCAGAAACAAGCACTGTTTTGCATTTTGAGGAACTACTCTCATTATGTCACTTTGGCTGGCCTGGAACTTACTATGTTACCCAGGCTGCTCGCAGACTCAGCTCCATCTGCCCCTGCCTCCTGAGTATTGGAATGTACACTAACTTATATCCAAATCAGACTGGAGAATTGCAGCCTTAAGAGATGTCACTTCCCCCAGGAAGCCATAAATTGTAAACGGGAACAACTGATCTCCCAATCACACTGTCACGAAACTGCGTACATCTATTCTTAGTAAAGAAACCTATTAAATTTAGAAGTTAAAGCTTTCCATAGCTTTAAAGATATTCTCTAGTGGTGATTTATACTTCATTCCCCCACTTTATAATCTTTATAGTGATAATTACTATTGTCATTTTTTGCCCATTTTCAGTTATTTGGTGGTTTTATATTTCAAAACTCTTGATTAGACAAAGTAGCATCAAAACAAAACTGAAAACTTACTGTGTCTTCAAAATCATTACCCTACCTATTTGGTGGCAGTCTAACAATGAAAGAGTTTAATGCCATAGGAATATAAGTACTGATTTAATAATTTATACAAGAAATGAAATAGCATCTGTGTCTTTCTGAAGAAAGGTAAAGAAAAATGCGTTTAAGGAATAGGATTCAAAGAAAATTACAAATTATCATCTATACAAAAAAATTGTAATGAATACAAATAAGTATAAGATATAATAGACTGAAAATTAAACCAGATTTGGTGACAACCGATTTTCCTGAGGAGAAATTATTTCAATAATGTTTCTTTCCTTTGTCTAAGGACCCAAAGCAGCAGTGCTTAGAAGTAAGTGATAGGTAGTTTTCTAGTCTCAGGGTTTAAAGAACACTTCAGAACTTCTGAGCTGATGAGTTCATTAGCATGTCCATGAAATGTACTTACGGTAGTTTTGGAATCTATACATCAGAAAGATGTCATTCCTAGCTTTTTGACCATGGAAGTGATATTGTGAAAAGACTGACACTCAACAAGCTTGTAGCAATTCTCAGCTCCTTTGGGGCTATGAAGGTTCCTTTTTTAGTTTCTAGAATTAAGTACAGTTGCTTATGATCATGTTAATTAACAGTGTAATTCTCCTGTAGCACTCTTGAATCTTACACTTGGACTCTTATTTCCAAGTTCATTTCTGCAGCTTTATCAGTCATAACATGTATATGATTCTTACAAACGAAAGTGATGCTTTAACAAATGTTGATAGTCTTTATGTTAGGGTAGGAAAACTGAACATTTTGAGCTGTTTAATCTGCTGTTATCTACGTGCCCATATTTCTAAAACCCTTTACGAATTGAACTAGATACCACAAAAGGAGCAGTCTTACTTTTCTTTCTTGCTGGTAAGCTTGAGTTATCACCAGTTTTGAGCTAAAATGATTATGTTTAGTCTTTGAGTGTGTGCTCACTCGTATGTGTGTTTAGTTTTTGAGTGTGTGCTCACTCCTACGCGTGTTTAGTCTTTGAGTGTGTGCTCACACACGCATTAAGTCGTTGAGTGTGTAGTCTTTGAGTGTGTGCTCACTCGTACACACACACACTCTCATAAGTGTGTGCATCAGTCTCTGAGAACCATCACGGATGTTTGTGTTCCCCTCTTGTAGATGGCATGAGTTATATTCAGTGTGACTGACTTTATTCTCCTTCATAAATGTTAAGTAAACACTTCTCTTACTCTAAGAATCTAGTATATTGTTTGGCTTAAATTGTGTCAATATGGTAAGTTTATTTTTTCTACGTTGGCATTTTTCTATTTAATGAAATCCAGTGGTGTCCTATTCCTGTGTGACAGGGTCTCAACTAATGTAGCCCACGGGCCTTGGAATCATCCTTCCTCACAGTCCCACCCAGCTCTCATAATTGTAAAGTCACACAAGTTAAATTGGGTCGTTAATAATTTGGCAGGGTATGGCTTGCTCATTGTGTTCTCTTTCATCAGTTGATAAAGGCTTCAGGATTCCTATTTCCAGTTTGTCAAATACAATGTTCAGGTGCGTTGACTACACACATAAGGAGCACTTGCAGCTTTCCATGCATGGGCAGAGATCCTCTATTACAAATGCTAGGAAATGGGGTTCCCCTTTATTAATTAAAGGGCCTGTTATAGATATTAGTGTTCATTGCAAACTTTTAAATCTTAACCACCATAAAACATATGCTGAATCTTCTCGTTCATTATGTTTTTTGTTTTGTTTTTTAAGTTTGTTTTGGTCGTGAATGGTATATGGTACCTACCTCATACCTATCTTTTAAGGTCATTGTTTGCTGGTTATTACTGTGGTCCTGGGTACCTTCGACTTTTTTTTTTTTTTTTTTTTTTTTGATACAGCACATAAGTCCTGTAGCCTTGTTATCTTCAGTTAACTTCTTTGTGTGTATGTTTGGTGTATGACCATATAGCAGTGTGATTTTTAAATCATACACGGAGATGAAGATCATTTATCAGCTTTTTAAATTAAGCTACTAGAATTTTCATGCTCTAGCTTCTCACTGATAAGGAGGGTTATAAAATTATCTACTTAAGTATATTACAGCTAGACATATATTTCCTGGGCTTCAAATACAGCTAAGTGTAGCACGCAGAAGATGTTGCTGTGATATGGCTGGTTTAGTTTCTGATGTTGAAACATTTCTTTCTTTGTTTTTATGAGCCGTGTCTCTCTTTCGTTTAGAATCTGCTCCAGGAGACAAATCAGTACCACATTCTTGCACAACTCCTTCCACATCTTCAGCCTCTGGCCTGAACCCTACGTCTGCGCCTCCAACATCTGCTTCAGCAGTACCTGTTTCTCCCGTTCCACAAGCAACAATACCTCCATTACTTCAGGACCCAAATCTTTTTAGACAGTTGCTTCCTGCTTTGCAAGCCACGCTACAGCTTAATAACTCTAATGTGGACATATCCAAAATAAATGAAGGTGAATACCCATACTTACAGTTTTTCGACGTTGTTATCTGCATTATACAAAATTATTTATAAAATTCTCAACTCAAGGAATGACTCTTAGTTTTCTTTTCAAATGTATGTTGGGATTTTCTGCTTTAGTATCTCTCCCTCCAATGTGCTTTGTATAATTGAGTTATTGGTGTTTGCAGACAATTTTCAAGTCTGTTAATATGAAGATCTTAGAAATACTGAGAGGTAGTTACTCGGTAAAACTGCTAGTGATCTTTTTTTTGGGGGGGGTGTTTTTAGTAATATTTTGGTGTTTTTGTTTGTTTTGTCTGTTTAATTATGAATTTGATATTTATTATTATTATTATTACTACTACTACTATTATACCTTTTCTAAAGTATTTTGACCAACACCTCATAGAAGCCTGAGTAAAATTACGGGATTTGGTTTTAATTTGAAGCCATTACAATTCAAATGTTAAATCTCTATTTATGCATTTTCTTATGATAGAAGGTGTTAAGTGATGTTTAATTCATCCAAAAAGTTAGAGCTTTCTCAAACTGCTTAGTTTTCTTGTTACTCCCAACTTCAGTGTATTTGTTTTATTCTTTAAGATAACTAATAATTTAGGGTTTTTTTGGGTTTTTTGTTTTGTTTTGTTTTGTTTGGCTAAATGTTTTATATAAACAGTCTGAAATTATATAAAGTCATCTGTAAAATTTATTCTTAGGCATCAAAAATACATGGTATTCCTAAATGCCAGCTGTTTTGGTATCCCGTTTTAAGACATGCTGAGTACTGGTATACAGGGCTTTATTGCTCAGCTTGTTAAAAATAGTCACCCATTTCTTCAGTCTTGCTAATAAAGCACTAAGGACTAACATGCACAGGCTCCTGCGGCTCTTAACATGCCTTGGCAACTTTAGACTTGAGATTATCAACTTACCTTCATTGTTAACCTGTTCTCATCCTCTGACCGTTTCAAGGTTTATTTTTTTAACTATGAAGTTTGTTTATTTTTATGTGCATTTGTGTTTTGCCTGCATGTCTTTCTATGTGAGGGGTTCAGATCTGGAGTTAGCTATGTGGATGCTCAGAATTGAACCTGGATTGGGTTCTCCAGAAGAGTAACCAGCTCTCTTAACCACTGCGCCATCTCGCCAGCCCCCATTTTCAAGCCTTTGTGCCCATTGATTTGTTGAGTGTGCCAAGCTTTCATTGTAAAAATGTCATGGAACCAGTTTGTATTTTTACTATTGCGATTTGTTAGGTATGAGTTTCAAGTTAATAATGTAAGATGAATTCTTTGTTTTGATTGGATTTTGAATGTTTGAAGTTCTTACAGCAGCTGTGACACAAGCTTCCCTGCAGTCTATCATCCACAAGTTTCTTACTGCTGGACCATCTGCTTTCAACGTCACCTCGCTGATCTCTCAAGCTGCCCAGCTTTCTACACAAGGTAGTCCTTTTTAAAAACTCTTTTTAAAAGTAACTCTTGGGTTACTTAAAAGATTGTTTTTTCCTTTTGTTTTGAAATTAAGGGAAAGTTTGTTTTTAGTTCAAGAAAATATTTGTTATAATGATTTGTTTGACTTTCAGTGTCTGTATTCTCAGGTCTGTTTATTTCCTTCACTGTAGACTTGGGTATTCCTCTGACTCTATGTGTAATACTTTATATATTTTAATCAAAATATAAACGTAGTATTGATAAATTTTACTCAAAAAAGCAAACTATAGTATACCTTCAGTCTTTTTGGAACATTTAACATACTTGGGATGGAAATTTGCTTTGAATTATTGTTTTAAGCTTTTTGAGTAGAGGAAGCAGAAATAACTTATGTGTTTGAATTAATTGTGTCTCTTCTCAAATGTGTGCAAAAGGGGAAATGCTGCAGTATAACAGTCTCTGTCAGAAAGTCCACAAAAAAAGCAGACACAGCATATTGAGGAATAGAAGTTTAATGGTAGAAATGTATAACTCTTTGGCTAGCCTCATGAGGCAAGGGAATATAGGCAATTCCAATGCTTGTTCAGAGAGTAAGTAGGAGCTAAGGATGCTTAGGAAGCTGCGGTGTGGGAGTGGGTACGGGCTTAGTTTTCCAGTGTGAGAAGCCGTCATGGAAGCTTTGTTCGTTCAGTAAGGACATCAGGTTCTGGTAGACTGAACTGTGTGTATCTTTGCAGTGTGTGGAATGAAGAAGCAAACCTCACTGCATACATGAAATTTTGGGGGTCATTTGAAATTAATTACATCATTCTATTGCAGCCCAGCCATCTAATCAGTCTCCAATGTCTCTAACGTCTGATGCTTCATCCCCAAGATCCTATGTGTCTCCAAGAATAAGCACACCTCAAACTAACACAGTCCCCATTAAACCTTTGATTAGTACTCCACCTGTTTCATCACAGCCAAAGGTATGTCATCATTGTGCTAATTATGGAATTGACTAATGTTGAGAAATGTTTCGAATCTATAAGAAATGCCCTTTGAGAATGAGGTGGTGGTGGAATGAATGGCTGACATTAGAAGGGGCATGCCGCAGGTGTGAGTTGAATCTGAACTTTTGTGTACTTAGTGATTTATTCCTGATTTTTTTGGGGGGGGGGTGAGGGAGGGGGATTGGGGACATGAATTTTTTTCTCCCATGATTTTATTTTAAAACAGAACCAGCTTCTCTAATAAGAATTTGACATCTTAAAATTTTTGCTAGAGAATCACATACTTTTTGCTTCACTTAACAAAATTATTGTGTAAATCTAGTTTTTGTAGCAGTAGGCATGTGTGGTATGTTTAGGTAAGGAAAACCTGTAAATTCCTACTTAGTACACAGTTGTGGACTATACCTGAATTTCACTAATGTTAATCAACTTTGGCCCCTGTTGTATATCTGTCTAATCACGACCACTATTCACTCTGATTTTGTTTTTGTGTTTTTGTGTGTGTGTGTGGGGGGGTGTTTTAATAGGTATGTATGTAGGCTGGTGAGAACATGTGTGGACTCATCTTCAGTTGTTTGTCACCTCATTTACTGAGACAGTGTCTTTCAGTTGAAGCAAGAGATTATGATTATAGCTAGTCAGACTAGCCACTTTAATCTGGGAGTCCTGCCTGCCTGTTGAGTGCTGGTTTTACAGGCTGGCATTTATATAAGTTCTGGGGGGCTCCGTTCGCTCTTAAGTTTGGTTGTATAGCAAGGGCTTTCTCCATTGAGTCATCTCCCCAACTTGTTTTAAAATTAAGTTCTATTCATTAGTAAGTGAAGTTTAGAGCTTGCCATGTATTTTGTGTTATGTTGTTTTTAATGATAAAGGTAAGAAATTTTCTGAGAGAATTATTAGAACTTTATCTTTTTTGTGTAGGACATGTGAATATATGTGTTTGTGTACATATATGTGTGTATATATGTCATTGTCTAGGAGTGTGAGCGCGCACGTGTGTGTGTGTGTGTGTGTGTGTGTGTGTGTGTTCAGATGTCCATCCACCATTTTCAGTCAAGGGCCTCTTGTTTTCTGTCTGTAGGGTGACTTTTTTTTTAATGATATCTCAACTAGAATACACACACACTATATATACCTGCAAACATGTTAATATGTGCTGGAAATTAGAGTATCTGTGTACCAGTATTTTTATAGAATTCATAAAAAGAAATACTGCATTAGAAAACTGCTGGCATTAGTAATATGCTTTTTTATGAGTTTAACAGTAAGATGTTTTGTAAAAAGGATGGTTTAAAATTTAACTTTTGGAGCAGAGGCATAACTAAGTTGTTAAGAGTAATTACTGAAGCGAGATGGGAATTTGGATCCCAGCATTTAATTTCCGTGACTTATAGATGCCCAGAACTAGGTCCAAGGGATCTAATACTTACATCACACATACATGGGCAAGTGTCCACACAAAGCAACTTTAATTTGACTTTGTGAAAACTGCTAACTTTACCCTTATAAAGTGGATGTGTTGACATATGCACAACTAAAACTGTTTGAGTTACCAGTGTTGATACAGTGGAACAAGGTATGGGAACGCTGCTCACCTCTGCAGAATGTTGCTGGTGTCACAATCTTTTTAAATCTAATTTTCTCATGTGATAAAAGCCCATCTCACCAGATTTTGACATTTTAGGTTAGTACTCCAGTTGTTAAGCAAGGACCAGTGTCACATTCGGCTACACAGCAGCCTGTAACTGCTGACAAGCAGCAGGGTCATGATCCTGTCTCTCCACGAAGTCTTCAGCGCTTAAGGTTAGTTGGTTGAGACTGGGTTATTATTTATTTTTAGTATGGCATCCTATGTTGTTTGAGCAAGATGTACCTGATAATACTTCATCACAGAATTTGTTGACGGGTCCATGGATGACTTTACTGAACAACTCACACAGTTTACAAAGACAGGCTTCTTTGAAATGTAACTAGATGGGAATAAAATGTGTAGTACTTGTCCAACAAAGAAAGGCACATTGTGTCATGTTTGAAACTATTGATGAACTAAAAGAGAGAAAAAAACCCTACCTCCAAAATTGATGTTATATGTCCCTAAAATCTAATCTGACCTTATACAGATCACTTTTCATATGATTGTATTGTGTTTGCACTTTTCTGTGTGCATTTTGAACGGTTTTTGTGAATACTTATTTTCTGAACAAGTATTTTAGAATTTACACATTGAAATGAGAATTTCTTCATTCAAAATGATCCCTTCACAAGTCAGCAATGTTGCCATTGCTTAGAATAGTTTTGGGAAATTCTTATTTTAAATAATGTTTAGAGAATGCAGTGTTACTTTAATGAAATTCTTTCAGACATTGAGTTTTGGGGTATTAACTGAACTCCATCCCGAGCCACGCTTGGTGAAGCAGGTGGGAGATGAGCTGGGTGACTGAGATTTTGGTGTCCACCACCATGTGTCCCCATGCCCTGGCCCAAAGTATTCACATTGCAAGAAAGACAACTAATCTCAGAGTGTTCCTTTTTTTGGTCTCATTCTATCAATTGTTCACGCAGAGTTCTCTAGTGACATGCTTGTGTTTTGCCTCATGTTATTTCATAGTCTTGATTCAAGAATATTTTGCTACTGAACAGACACGTACATGCTATTAATTATATTTTATTTTATAGATGTCTATAAAAGGCATGAGACTATGAAAATTTTACCTTCACTTTGTGTTTTTTTCTGAGGTTAACTGTTTATTTGAAGTTTCAAGTTTCAGTTTTAAATAAAAACTCTCATGCTGTTGAGTACTTGATTGATATACTTTGGATCAGCAGTTCTATTTGATTGCGTACAGTTGAGATATATAAAGAATTTGGATATTTTAAAGAATACATAGTGTTTCTAGGACTTTTCATGACTTTTAGAAGCCCACTATATATACATTGACTTGTCTTGCAGTAGCCAGAGAAGTCCATCACCTGGTCCAAATCATACTTGTAGTAGTAACGCGTCAACTGCAACTGTTGTACCACAGAATGCATCTGCTAGGCCTGCGTGCTCATTAACACCTACTCTAGCAGCGCACTTCAATGATAATCTCATCAAACATGTTCAAGGGTGGCCTGCAGACCATGCAGAGAAACAGGTAGGTCTCTCTCTTGTCATGTCTGTTCTTCCTCTTCCCTCTTTTCTACTTTTTTCTTTCTCTTTTTTTCTTCTATGTAATGATGGTCTGAAAGTTACTGTGTAAACACAAAGCTGGCTTGGAATTTAATATCTTAGCCACTTCACCTGCTAGAGTGCTGGGGTGAACTAAAACATGATCTGATTGAAGCCACGTAGTTTTAAGAACCCTAAAGGAAAAAACAAAGTACTTTCCACCCTCGAAGAAGGATATGTGCTTATACACGGAAAGTTTAATTATATAATTTTAGTGTAAGTTCTTACATTCTTTTGTGTATGTATGTTCATATTTTATGTGAGCTTTAATTCATTAACTGTAGGCATCAAGATTGCGTGAAGAAGCCCATAATATGGGAAGTGTACACATGTCAGAAATATGTACTGAGTTAAAAAATTTGAGATCATTAGTTCGAGTATGTGAAATTCAAGCCACTTTGCGAGAGCAGAGGTAAGTTTTTTACATTTTGTGTGTCTTTCTTTGTGTGTATGTATATTTCTATATAATATAAATATATATATATATAAATATATATATATATATATATATATATATATAAATTATACAATATTTATAGTTTTTGGTTTTGGATGACCTTAGGAAGTTGGATTTGACCAGCAAACCTGAGAGATCCTCCTGTCTCTGCCTCTCCCATACTGGAATCACAGATATATACTGTCACACCTGACTTTTTAATATGTGTACTGGGAATACAAAATCAGATTCTTATATTTTTGTGCAGTTAGTGCTTTCTGACTGACCTATTTTTCTAGCCCCTGAAATATGTTGACCTTTTAGAATTAAGTATAGTGCTTTTTCCCTGCCCATATCTTCTGGGAGTACATTTAAATATCCCCCATTAAATACCTATAGCTGGTTAGTGGGAAACCGCTTAATTTAATGCCTTTAACATTACCCACATAGGTGTTAGCTGACTTCATAGCTTTTGCAGTTTGAGTTCTAATAGTAAAATTAGCATAATTCTTATTTACTGGCTAGTTAATTTTCTAGAAAGAAATTTTTTCTAAAGCTTACTGATCCACAGTATTTTTTGTTGTTGTTTTCCTTTTTCTTTTTTTTAAAGTTGATCAACCTTATCTTCTTATTCACTTAAGGAGACACTTTGCGACTTGTCAGTGTCCTATTGGAAGTTTCAGGATCTGTGTGTGTAACGGAACTTCCAGCATCATACCTGCACTAGGGATATTATTTAGGAAAATAATAGCTTTTAGAGTGCATGCAATTCAGTGCTGCAAAGGTCAGTCCAGAAGGGGACTGTGTGAGTAAAGGTAGAGGGTAACAAGTGCAGCTTGTCTATACTGTACAAGATGATGCTGTGTACCCCGGGGACAGGCAGGACAAGAGGGACGTGGAGGCACCCGTGCAGCAAAGAACATTGCAGTCTCTACTTGGAATTGTTCATTTCCTGAGTTTTTTGAGATTAAAAATAACACAAAATGTCTAGGTGATTGGATATGACAGTTGTTTGATTAGGGTGCCTTTGTTGGTGTTGAGTTTTTAAAGAAGTGAATGAATGTGAGTGAATGACTTCAGATAAGATAAGCATGTGAACAGAAAGTTTATGGGAAGAACCTCATGGTTATCCACTTCAGGATTGTGAGGTTTACGTGGTTTTGGATTAGTTGTAGGAATCATGTAAGAGTCAAATTATAGTCTTCATAATCTAGTCATATCATACACTACCAATATTTTCATAGTTTAGTTGGCCAGGGGCCTGCTATAGTGTCTTGGTTCCTCATAGACTCATAGTCTCTTTATTGGGGTTTTTCTTCCGTTTCTAACTCTAGCCTCATTGGTTTATAACTCTGAGCTCCACTAAGAATATGTTACTTTAAGAATGAGATGTTGCTGGTAGCTAATTAGAAATGCCCCTCTTGATTTAAGTTATATATGCATTGTATGATTAAATTGGCTCAGTAAAATTTTAGATTTACTCCAAAAAAAAAATGTCAGCTGGGCAGTGGTGGCGCACGCCTTTAATCCCAGCACTCGGGAGGCAGAGACAGGTGGATTTCTGAGTTCGAGGCCAGCCTGGTCTACAGAATGAGTTCCAGGACAGCCAGGGCTACACAGAGAAACCCTGTCTCGAAAAAAAAAAAAAAAAAAAATTTAGATTACTGTTTATATTCTTAGATCTTTTGAAAATAAAGATGATGTTGTAATGCCTAGTCAAATGCAGTGTATCTGCAATCTTAGCTTTCCTTGTGCTTATGGAGTTATCTGGTATTAGATAGCTTAGGTATATTTGAAACATGTGATTTGAGAGCAAACTTCCTAGTGACATTGTAGCTTATACACACACACACACACACACACACACATCATGATTCAGGGGAAATATTTACTATTTTCTCCAATCCATAAATACACATTGGGTTGTGATTTATACAGTTTACTTAGAATCTTGATTTTTTTTTTTTCCCTAGTTTTTTTAATTACTTTTAAATATCAGCTGGAATTCTTTCATCATAGGATTGCTTAGGAAATAGCTCTACTACTCAAACAAGCATTATGACTTAATAGACTGGCATTTGACCTTTTCAGTTGGTTAATGTGTCTTAAAACCATTTCCCTTGGGGCTGGAGAGATGGGTTAGAGTTAAGAGCACTGGCTACTCTGCCAGAGGTACTAAGTTCAATTCCCAGAAACCACATGGTGGCTCACAGCCATCTGTAATGGAATCTGATGCCCTCTTCTGGTGTGTCTGAAGACAGGGACAGTGTACTCACATATAAAAGAAATCGTAAGAAAAATTTCTCTGGTCAGATATCAAGTCAGTACATAATTCGGTGTTAGTACAGGCAGTGAATATTGTAATCCACACGAGAGAATAGATTCTATCAGATTTGTGACTGTCTAACTGTGGAATTTGTGGTGTGTGTGTGTGTGTGTGTGTGTGTGTGTGTGTGTGTGTGTATCAATTGGTGTTCCACTTTAAAAGTATAGATGGGAGAATGATTAAAGATTGATTCCAGGCACTCACCTTACCCTGAGTTACACTCCCAGAACTGTTATTTTTAATTGTTGTAATTTAATTGTGTGTATTCTTGGGCTACATTGTGACATATTCCTTGAATGTCCCCCTGTTATGTATAGCTCAAAGTACCTCAACTAGCAATTTTGAAATGATACATTTTATTTGGCATCAGTTTCATGTATCTACATCTACAGTAATTACTTTGTAGTAATTTTGGCCTCTCCTGTTTAATTCTAATCTTAGCATTATTATAAGTGTTTTTTATGAAAAGATAAGGAGAGATTGAATGTGGTTGGTGGATGTGCAATCAGGTGTGGGGGAGGGTGTGCCTTTGCGAGCCCATGCGGAGGCATCGCTTTCTCCTGAGGGACCGGCCACACTGTGGTATGGTATAGAATAGTTTAGTTTATTCAGGGCATGGGGAGGGGAGTAGTGGTAGAGAAAAGCAGAGGGAGAGAGTAGAAGTCTACGGCCATGAGCACTTGGGGGTGGGGGAAAGGGGCAGTGGTGGAGCAGGAATAGGGTCATGGTAATTTTTTGCTACTTCCTGCTGACTTTGGGGTAACTTATCTCTGGGTAACCTAGGAAGATGAGTATGGAGATGTTGGTCTAGTCTCAGGAGAGCTGGCAGTTTCCTTGCTGTCCAGGCTCTGTGGAACGATCTGTGGATATATAGAATGGTCTAGTAGAAGTGTCTGTCTGTGAGAGTAGATTGGAGCATGTGGGGTTGCTTCTCTGGCTCTGTCCTGGATGTAGTAAACGCCGGGACTTGACAAGATGCTGAAACACACACACACACACGTGTGCGCACGCATGCACGTATTATATAAGTAGATAATAAAGTCAAGTACTTTTCGGAGAAAATTTTTTTCTTTGGTATACATTTGAAACAATAAGCAAGAATAAATGAGGTATAGATTTACCCCATACTTACTACTTAATTTCTTTTTAATGCTTATACTACACATATATTGCAAATTGTTCTATATATTTGAAGTAAATATTGAAAAACTGCTAGGATATTAAGAAAATTTCTTTTTCAGTGTTTTAATATGTGCGTTAAATACTGTAAACTATAAACTAAGGTGTTTTTATTCAGTATAAAGACTTGTTTAGTATTTACAAAGGTTTTTTGTTTTGTTATTTTTTTTGTAACATACAGATCTTAATATCTACTTTTATTTTTCAGGATACTATTTTTGAGACAACAAATTAAGGAACTCGAAAAACTAAAAAATCAGAATTCCTTCATGGTTTGAAGATGTGAACAATTGCACGTGATCTCATAGAGGAACTGTGGCCCAGTCACAACATTTTGAGCTGCATTTAAGTACACCATGGAGTGTTAGGCTGGGCAAATGAAATGACAAGGGGACGGGGTCTGTGAGAGTCAATTCAGGGGGACAGATACAAGACTGACTTGTAAAACCCTTGAAATGTAGATTTCTTGTAGATGTATCTTCACGTTGTAAATATGTTTTGTAGAGTGAAGCCATGGGAAGCCATGTGTAACAGAGCTTAGACATCTGAAACTAATCAATGCTGAGGTGGCTAATCACCTAGCCTTTTACATGGAAACCTGTCTGCAAAATTAGCTTTTTTAAAAAAAAGAAAAAAAATTGGGGGGTTAATTTATCATTCAGAAATCTTGCATTTTCAAAAATCCAGTGCAAGCGCCAGGTGATCTGTGTCTGAGGATACAATTTTGAACCTTATGAGCAGTGTACAAATATCATGAGACAACTGATCAGCACTTGCACCTGATCAAGAGCAGTGCTGCTCCATTTGTTTTGCAAAGAAATGTTTTCATTTCCTGTATGTTCCATTCCCTCTGAAGTCCCCTGGCCTGATTTTATCCATTTTTTTAAAGGTGCCCCCTTTCCTTTCTTAGGGCACTGTTGCTGTGGCACTTTTCTATAACCTTCTCATTCCTATGTACAGTAGCTGGAAGTTGCAGTGATCGAGCATAACCCACGTTTGTATAAATTATTGAAATCCATTTTCACCCTGTAAGAATGGACTTAAAAGTACTGCTGGGCAGTGTACTGAGAGGACAGTGACTGCTCAAAGACAAGGAGGTGGCCCAGTGAACATGGTTGTGGGAGGGGAAAGGAGAAGCAAAGCTAGTCAGATGTGAATTGTATCTGTTGTAATAAACATGTTTAAACAAACAAAGTTTGTTACCTTTTTTTTCCTTCGGTCAGTACGTATTAGAATTTGAACTATATGAGCATTCTTTATCAAAATTATTCTTGTTGAATATTTATATCTTATTACAAGTAAAAATTCCTTAGAGGGAAGTTTTGTTTAAAGCACATTAACAATAAATTGTGTAAAAGATATTTAATGAATGTTAAATTCAACAAGAATGAGGAATCACTTTCCAAGTGGTGTCATTTGATCGACTTGGTTTACGTGTCTTGCTATTCTGACACTTTATTTTGAAGGATGTCTGTGTTGTACCTAACTCTTCAAGTCTGGTGCTGACTGCTCTTAACATCACAAAACAGTTTGTGTCGTTGAGTTTCCTGCTGTTACACAGAAACAATGGGAAAACTCAGCTTTGTATAGTGTTTCCTAAAGGATATTAAAATAAAAAAAGAAACTATTGCTTCTGTAAAGCTGCCTTGGCTTATTTTTACCCCGTTTGCTTAAAAATTTTAGTCAACATGGCCTTAACAGGACACTGCCAGGATTGTACCAAATCATAGAAATTTTGTATGTATCAAAATTGTAACATCTGACTTAAGAGTTGCCATTGTTGGGGCAGATGTGTACTTCAGATCTACAATCACAATTTTTGTTTTATACCAGAATCAACGTTAACTTTCTGAAACACTGAGATCTAAACAATACGTCTTTGCTTTGACTGTATTTATTTGATTATATTTAAGCTACAGAAGGTAACATTAAAACTTTCTCTAAATTTAATAAGCAAATCTGAAATGATAGGATTGGTGTTTGCTGAAGCACAGACTTTATGGTGAATTGAAGAGGAGAGAGCCTTTTACAGGAAGCTGACTTCTTGTTACTTTCAAGTACTTTTTAAACATTATGAAAAGACAAATATCATGAGTTACGATGAAATGTCCAAGCCTGTGCAGTTATTACCATTTACTGAACTGTGCTCATGTATGTTAATGGTATCTTGAAGAGCTATGTCAAGCTAAATCCTGTACAGTGTCTTTTTGGGCAAAGGGCTACAAGTTTGTAGTGTAAGAAGGGACCATTTACTCATCGGGCGCAGCTAACTTGTGAGTTGCATAAGTCATTTTTGTTGTCAGTACTCCATTCATCTGTCACTCTATCTCTGCTTATTTTAATGTTTACAGCTCTAAGTGGATTAGTTAAATATTTTAGAATGCTTAATTTGAAATTTCTCAAAGTATTTTGTAATATTTGATCCAATTGCATTTTTGTAGTAAAGCTTTAAACATTGCCCTTTATCCACATGTGTTGTCTGGCTCCTAACCTCCTGAAGTGACTAAGGCTATCCTGGGTTATCTTAGGTGTCATGAATTTGAACATGTAACCAGGTTAAAGGAATTTGAAAATAGAAATTCTACGTAGCTCTAGAAAGCCTTACTCCCCGTATTAAAAAGTGAGTATTAAAAAGTGAGTATTGAAACGTAACTGCTCTTACCACACGGGGTTGTGATAAATCTGTTAGAAACATCTTCCCCAAAGAACCAGCATGTCTCCTTATTTTTCTTGTTCTATTTAGTCTTAAGTTAGTTTTAAAACTTGAGACTGTAAATTTTTTTAAAATTACAGAATACGCTACTCACCTTTTTTTTTTTTTTAAGATTTTTTTTGCTCCCTAAATAGTCGGCATTGTGTTTATTTCATGCTTGTAAAATAATCTTATGGAGGAAGTGCTGAAAACAAGCAAATGAGATTGCTTTTCCTATTTAATCTGTGTATAAATATGTTAGCTCTAAGGGAATTCTTCAACGAGGGACATGCAGGAAAGACCATTTACTCGCCTACCAGAGCCTTGAAGTTCCTGTTTCAAGCTACTGTGTTTAGGTGCTGAGTTTAAATATCCAGAGTTCTTTTCAATACCTGTAAATACTGCTTTTATTCTTGTATTTGTACAGAAGTGTGCAAAATGATACAAAAAAGTAATAAAAATGTTTTGACTCTATGGTGCAGTTATTTCAGAACTGTGAAAAAGACTTCAGGACAAAATTGTGTATTCCTGAAGAAAATTTAAAACACTTGTTCTAGATAGCCACTCAAAATATTAATAATTGTGTTTAAATGTTCTTCCATCTGAATGAATATTTCTGGAACGATAGGCATGCAGATCCAGTACAGTGCTCTTATTATATGTATGAATCCAGATTTTGATTTCCATCTCTTTCCCCCCCCCCCCCCCCCCCCAAGGGCTTGATCAGACTTTATTTAGAGGTCCTGTTGTACTTTACTGTCTGTCCTGGATCTTTGAGCTTTGGGTTATGCTGCATCCAGCTTGCCTAGATGGTTTATGCCTCGGAGAAACTTAGTTTCATTCAGATGGCCGCTGAACTGGGTCTGTGAGATCCTGACCACAGTCTATAGATACTTGCCTTCCTGAGGTGAGTACCTATAAAGGTTCTCTTTGGAATAGGTTCTCTGTTGTTACTCAAGACTCAAGTCCCAAGTTTTTGCTCCTTGCCATGTATATAACTTACCCATCAGCTTTGCATTTCAAAATGCATTCAAAGCCACTCATCACTGACCATAGCAGTCCACTCAGCTGTCATCAGGCAAGATCCTGGCACATCCTGACCTTTCTGCTTCTGCTTTAGGCTCTCATAGGCTGTTGCTCCTCATTCTATGCTTCTGTACATACATTGCCCATTAATTAATCTGTACCTTTGCCTGCATGGGAAGTAAACATACCCTGCATGTTTAGAGAATCTTCCAGATCTATTACTGTTAAATCTGAAGCACCAACTCAGTGCTTCCCTTGGCATGTTGTAGGCCATACACACTTAGTAGAAGTAGGAAATGTGGCTGTCTATTCATAGTATGTCCAGTTCTTCCCCTCTAATTAAAACAGCACCACACATCACCCTGTACATTTTGTCTAGAGTACATATTTTCCTCTGCTGAGTGGATTACAGCTGTCAGAGGCTTTAGGACAGAACCAGAATTTAGAATTTGTAATGGTTATTAAAATCGATCCCTCTGATTTTGTTTTGAGTGCTGGTAAAGCAAGAAACAGCAAAGAGATGATGTGGTTTGATAATAGTTGAGTCTAATAAAAACAACCAAATACTAAACTCCCAATGGACTTTAATTATTAGCATGGAGATACTTCCTTGGGGCAGGAGGAACCAACTGAGCATGTAGCAGAAGCCTGTGAACACACACTTAAGTGTGAGAGTAAGAGTGTAAGCCAATGAGAAGACACTGCCACTCCTGGGACCACCTTTGGGGCATGAACTAGGAAGTCTTGGACCACCTTGGGTAGAATGATGTGAGTCATGGAGGGAGGTGGTGGCTCAGGGATTCCCAAGATAATAAACTTTACACCTTTGGTTCAGGTGATTTCCCATTTACCCAACCAGTTCCTTCTGACCTTTAGGATAAAAACAGTATACTCTTAATCTTTTTTACCATCCAGTCATCATCAGCCGTCTGACAGTTCCTCATTCCATTCCTCCTCCCCTAAGCACATGACCAAGCTCAACAGGTGTTATGTACTCAGTGTTTTGGAAAACAAAATTCACTATTCGAATAAATAGCACCGTGGACAAGTCCAAACCAAGTTTCACCTTTGTTCTTGGCCATTTTTTTATTTAAGTCACAGGAAATAGACCAGAGAACGCTGTCAATGCTGTGTCAGGCTGTATTTCTGTGGACAAGTTCCGGAAATGGGTTTCCAAAGGTCCTACCTAAAATAATTGATGATGCTGAAACTGAAGATGGCCTCAGGTTTTAAAGTGGCACAGTATTCTTCCCACACAGACAACAAGCAGCAGCCAGCCCTCTCTGATCCAAGAATTGATGGTCATAGTGAAAGGAACATAAGAGCACATGAGCACAAGCAAGCACATTTCCTAATCAACTCCAGGCAGTCTCATGGGTTGAGTAGGGAATTAAAATATTAGAAAGCTGGGCCTGTGGGTGTGTAGCACATGAAGATAAAAGTCACTACTAACCAGGGTACCCACTGAAGCTGACAGAATTCTAGCCTCAGCTTCCCTCAGTGCCTGCCTTGGCGGACCTTTGGTGGAAGCACTGGGCCATTTCCTGCCAACACCAAGGAAGAGAATTGCTTTACATTGTGTTATTGTGTAGGGGGGGGTTTTACCCGTGCCTCACTCCAGGTGGTGTCCCCTTCTGTTAATGCATTTCTCCACTCCCTGTTGCCCTTAGACAGTGTTCTCCTCCCCCTCATACGACTTTCTCACCATTCCCAGCTATCCCCATTTAATTTGTATTTACTAGTTGTATGAGGATATGCATGTGCCATGCTCACGTGTGACATGTGGAGGACACCATAGTGGTGTCAGTTCTTCCCTACCTTTATGTGAGCTCCAGGATTTGGACTCATGTCATTAGACTTGTGCCTCAAGCACCTTTACCCTTTGGGTCATATCCTTTCATCCTCAACTTTTTAAGCCAAAGAGGCAAATATAAGCTGCTGTTCTAACCGTGGCCTCTACCAGAAACGGGAAAAAACAAACATGCCTAATTTGGATGTTTATTCTTATAAAATTTAGTTTCAGTTAACTTCAGTAGCATTTTTTTATATTATCTTAAATTTTGGTATGTTTATTTACCTGTATTTCTATGTAGGTGGAGGTCAGAGGACAAATAGGGGATATGCCTTCTCCTAGCAGCCCAGCACCGCCAGCTTTGGCAGCCAGCCTTCTCCTAGCAGCCCAGCACCGCCAGCTTTGGCAGCCAGTGCCTTTACTTGCTGGGCCATCTTGATGCCCATTCTATCACCTTGTTTTCCTTTGTGGACAGTTTCTTAGTTGTATGCAATATGTTGTGATCATACTCCTACCCCATTGTCTTCTCTTATTTTCCCTCCACACCTATTAAATCCTGGAGAGAGACTACCGTGTGTATTTTATGGCTGCATCACCTGTCGATTAGAAAGCCTATAACCCATGACTTGGGCAGGAAATAGAAGGTGGGGCATTCGGGAGGCAGAAAGAATTCTGGGATAGAGCCAGGCGCTGAGAGATCAGCCAGGGAAGATGTGATGAGTGCATGGTACCTGAGTACAGGTAACCAGCCATGTGGCAGAGTATAGGTTAGATATAAATGGGATATTTTAAGTTATATCTACTCAGAGAAGAGCTTAGCTATACGGCCAAAGTATTTGTAAGTATATTTTGAGTCGTATTTCTGGGAGCATGGGCCTGGGAGGAAGAACCAGGACCTAACTTTTAAAGATGGCCTCCAATTTACAGCAATTAGAGTGTAAGTTTACAGCGTGAAAACGCCCAGGTTAAAGATGGGGAATAGTTAGGCTAGCAGGAAAAGATGTCTGGTCTATTTACAAAAGAACAAACTCAGAGGAAAACCAAAGTTTCACCAAACAACACAAGAGGGATGGCTGGGAATGAGGTTTCCTAGCCAAGGAGCAGGAACCTGCAGAGAGAGGTTACAGAAGGCTCTTAAAGGAAACCCCTACTAAGTTTAAAATCAGAACACAGAGGTTTGGGCTTCTCCCAAGGGCAGAACACAGCATCAGCCAAAGGGGAAGAATCAGTTCCAGGTTACACACAGGATGCTGGTGCCGTGGTGGATGGCAAAACTGGCGGAGACTTCCCAGAGACTACAACTGTGCTTTAAGCCACTTCAGGTTCTCCCAAGTTTGGCACATCAGGTCAGCCCTGTCCTGTCCTATGGGAATTAATGCTCTGCACACAAGGTGAGCAGAAATGAAGCACTAGGTTGGGTGCTGCAGCCAGAATCAGGTGGAAGGCCGAATCATTTCTCCCTGTAAACAAAGAGGTGGGGGCATGGCCAGGCACAGCACCACATGAGTTGAAACTGCAGATACAGGAGACAGAGTCAGGTAGATCTTTGTGAATTCTAGACCAACCTGGTGTACACAATAAAGTCAGGCAAGACTCCCTGATGATAGATACTGCAAAGGACAGTCTAAAACTGAAAATGATACAGTTTTTCCTTAATTGTACTATAGGTTTTTGCTTAATAATAATTAGGAATGTAATTTAAAACTAAATACATCAATCTTAAATTTATATAAAGAAAAAGGGCAATATAGATACATTTATTTATGAAAGTTTATCCGCATACGTGTCTATAATTTCTTTTTTCTTTTTGTCTATAATTTCAAATTGAAAGATAATGTTTTTTTCTGTTGCCAAAAAGCATTTTGCCCTAGGAAAGATATATTCTGCTAGTCAATGTAAGAACCCCGAGTTAGGATTGAGGCAGATAAGGAATCCAGAAACCACTGGACAAGAGAAACTTCTAAAGAATAATACTGTTAAGTTTATTAACTGTATTGCACATTAATTATCAACTTGGCAATACAGTATAAAAATGGGTTTTGTTAGAGAAGATAAATAAATATGCGTGTCACAGAGAATATTGTTTTAAGTTTAACAAGACAAAGGATTAATGCCAATTGAAGTCAAAATGTGATATACCATCATAGCATCCAATTGGATACACTGGCAGACAATGGTCTAATGAAAAATGACATAGACTGGGGACTTGCTACCCCCAGTGAGGTAGGGTGTCAATGCTATTCTAAGCAACTAGGTACTTTTAATGTGGGCTCCCATGGGACAACTGGTTCCAGCTCACCCAATCATATGACATATAGACCTAAGGTAAAAACCTCTAAGCAGATGCAATTTTACTTGGGAATATGCTTATATACTAAAATGGAAGGGAATTTGCATAAAGTTGAATATAGAAAAGGATATTAAATTAAGAGAGAAAATGATGAAATAAATAAAACTACATACATAATAATTTCCAAAGAAAGGAGAAAGAAATAAAATTGATATAAATATGTTCAAGGATATATAGATACAAGAGTCTGTATCCGTCCATTTGATCTCAATCCTTGGCAGTAAAAGGCAGGGACATATGGATGCTGTGTGAGTTTGAGGCCAGCCTAGTTTATGAAACTAATTGAAGTTAAACCATGCTACACAGAGAAAATTTATCTCAATAAATAATAATAATGATAATAATAATAATAAATAGTTTTAAATTATCAAAATAAGGATACTTATACATTCAATGGTTAGAATGGTATTCACATCCTCTTTGAGAGAGGTCAAAATGGAGCAGACCTGAGTAGAAAAGGGTGTGCTAGATTAAATCAGTCTATACATCCAATAATTTCAAACTACTGGACAAAGAACATGCTATGTTGGGAAAGAGACTCTATGTTTGTGTTAACAGGAAAGAAGAAAAGGTTTTGGATTCTTTCCAAAATAATAAGGATCATATTTGATAGAGGCGACCCTCTGCAGAAAGAAAGGAGAAAATGAAAATGACCAAATGGACCAGAAAGGTATAATGCTAAACCCTCTATTGAAACAACTCTGAAACAGATTGGGACATACAGATGTCTCCAGCCAGCACTTCAGCTTACACGGCCAATAAATCTTGTTGGCTACAGAATTCTCGTAACTTAATTTTGCACGCCATTCTTCCATATGGCATGAATGAAGATTTATAATGCAGTTTGATTATATGATCAAACCAACTGCTGAAGAAAGACAGTTGTCATTCATTTGTTCAAACATAGAGCAAGAAATCATTCTTAATCTGTGCACCCTGCACATTCCATACAAATATATTTATAGAACTATATATTGCTCGTAAAATTTGTATGTTGCAGAATGGAAGGTCAAAAAAGCAGTCCTGGCAAGATCCACCCTTGAGAATGCTGGGATGTCTGATTCTACCTCAACTACATCGATGCTATTTCCTCTAAAGACGTGCTTCTGGGACAACTTCAGAACAACTAGCTCTCTTAGTTCAGTCTTTCAGACTGTTCCAATCAGGACTTCATTTAAGCCTGTGCTTTCCCTGTGTATGTACGGAGACTGGATAACAAACACTACAGCTCTCTTTCTTTCTTTTTAATTTATTTATTTACATTTCAGACATTGCTTCCCTCCACAGTCCCCCCTCCCACAATTCTTCATCCCCTCCCCTTCCCCTTTGTTTCTGAGAGTATGCTTTCCCCACCCCATGGCATCTCCCTTCCCTGGGGCCTCATGTCTCTACAGCATTAGGCACATCCTCTCCAACTGAGACCAGACAAGGCAGCACTCTGCCACATATGTGCAGGGGGCCTTGGACCAGCCTGTGTGTGCTCTTTGGTTGGTGGCATAGTCTCTGAGAACTCTGAGGGGTCTGGGTTTATTGAGACTGTTGGTCTTCTTATGGGGTTGCCATCTCCTTTCAGCTCCTTCAGTCCTTCCCCTAACTCTTCCATAGCGGTCTACAACTTCAGTGTAATGGTTGGCTGTAAGTATCTGCATCTGCCTCAGTCAGCTGCTGGTAAAGCCTAGTAGAGGAGATAAAGGCTCTTGTCTCTAAGTACAACATGGCATCAGTAATAGTGTCAAGGTTTGGTGCCTACCCATGAGAAGGATCCAAAGTTGGGCCAGTCACTAGAGAGAGCTTTTCCTTCAATCTCTGCTCCATTTTGTCCCTGCAGTTCTTTTAGACAGGAACAATTCTGGGTCAGAATTTTTGACTGTGGGTTGGTGACCCTGTCCTTCCACTTGGGGTCCTGTCTATCTATTGGAGCTGGTCTCTTGAGGTTCCCTCTCCCCACTGTTGGGCATTTTGGCCAAGGTCACTCCCCATTGAGTCCTGGGGATCTCTCATAATCCCAGGTCTCTGGGACTTTCTAGAGGGTCCCCCTCACTCCCACACTCTGAGGCTGCATATTTCAATTCATTCTCCTGGCCCTCTGGGTTTCTCTAACATCTACCCCCCCTATACTTGATCCTGCCCCCTCCTCTATCTCATACAGGTTCCTCCCTCCATCCCTCTGCCTCCCATGACTTTGGTATATATGAAATTATAGGGAGGTAGGAAAGGCAAGGGAGAAATGTTGTAATTAAATTATAGTCTCAGGGGCTGGAGAGATGGCTCAGTGGTTAAGAACACTGACTGCTCTTTTGAAGGTCCTGAGTTCAAATTCCAGCAACCACATGGTGGCTCACAACCATAATTATATATATATATATATATATAATTAGGGCTGGCTTATAGGTTCAGAGTTTCAGTACAGTATCATCAAAAAAGGAACATGGCAGCATTCAGGCAGGCATAGTACAGGAGGAGCTGAGAGGCCTACATCTTCATCTGAAAGCTGCTATCAGAATACTGACTTTCAGACAGCTAGGAATAGCCCATGCCAACAGTGACACACCTGCTCCAACCAGGTCACACCAACTCCAACAAGGCCACACTTCCAAATAGTGACATTCCCTGGGCCGAGCATATACAAACAAACCATCACAGGGGGAAACCATCCCATGTCAGGATAATATAACTGCTTATGAGACATAAAGAGGAGATGAAATTTGCAAAACTCCCCAAATGCAAAATAAAGACTAGCTTTTATTTTAAATTTATGAAGAAAAGAAAGACAATTGTGATGATACCAAGTTCTGCTAAATCTGTTTTTCTAAGTATTATAATTTACTCCACACAAAGTAGATTCATCTCTAAGGCTAATGATGATATTAAAAGAGAAATAAAAGTCCACTAAACTAAGTAGGAATAGTGACCAGTGGACTTAATCTTAGTACTAGGAGGCTGAAGTTGAAGGAAGCTGAGTTGTAGACTGTCTTGTGCTATAAAGCAAGACCTACTCTTAAACAAAAAAAAAAAAACCAAAAACAAACACACAAACCAACAAACAAAATGATTACAGTGATAAGCCGCCAGAAGCCTAATTGTATTATATAACTTAGGTGACATTCACCTTGGAAGCTCATACCAAACTTAACAAATGACCTTATGTATAATGCAAGTGCATATAAAATATATCATTCAAACTTTTTTTGATACTTTATTTACATTTCAAATGTTTTCCCCTTTCCAGGTCTCCCCTTTGGAAACCCTCATCCCCTACCACCTCCCCCTGCCTCTATAAGGTTATTCCCCCACCTACCCCCCCCACTCCCATCTTCCCTCCTTGGCATTCCCCTACACTGGGGCATCTAACAATCTCAGAGTCAAGGGCCTCTCCTCCCACTGATGGTCACTGATGGTCTCCTCTGCCACATATGTGGCCAGCACCATGGGCCCCTCCATATGCATTCTTGGTTGGTGGTCCAGTCTTTGGGAGCACCGGGGGACCTGACCAGTTGACACTGTTGCTCTCTCCCCATGGGGCTGCAGACTCCCTCAGCTCCTTCAGTCCCTTATCCAACTCCTCCATCTGGGACCCCATGTTCAGTCCAACAGTTGCTGTGAATTGAATCATGGGTGCTCTGAACTTTTGGGCTAATATCCGCTTATCAGCTCACACCCATCCTTAATGAGATCTGATGCCCTCTCCTGGGGTGTCTGAAGACAGCTATTTACATATAATAAATAAATAAATCTTAAAAAAAGTCTCAAAAATAAAAAAAATCATAAAGATGTTATCAGAATCTCAAAAGTGGATATCTGGAGGCCACAGTAAAAATATATGAAAAATAGTTCCTTACTAGGTTTCCAAATCAGAGCTGGAAATGGCCATAAGCTTGGTACACAATGCTAGAATAGCTTGCTGTATAAAAAACATTACAAAAAAAAAAAATCAGAATGCAGGATCTCACACACCAAAGTAATAAATATGGGTATCCATGGAGAATTATCAGTGACAGTCCTGTCATTTACATAAACAAAAATATGGATAACTGGACTAAAGAAAAGCAATTGCAAGGTATTTCTACCTACTTTATAACCCTACTTGGACTGGGAAGCTATGGAAGAATGGGTTATTAAACAACAGCTAAAGGGCTGAAGAAATGTAGAAGCTTGCTTGGGTGTGAACTCCCCAGCCAGTCCCACAACAACCAGAGGAAGCTCCACTCCCAAGTGCTCTAACACACCCAGGATCATAGGATTAGGGGTGAGGAGGACACAACATCTGTCCCAACACTGGGAGTAACTGGGACCAGCGGGATCCAGTGACACAGGAGCCATGCCTGACCAGTGGCACGGGCTCCTTCCGGTCGGAGCAGATGCCCTGAGCAGACCTTGGGCGCAAACTCCTCAGCCAGTCTCACAACACCCAGAGGAAGCTTTGCTCACAGGTGCTCTAACACACCAACGATCCCAGGATTACAGGATCCTAATAACTTGGTCAAACCAGGATCTCAGGGTACCAGGGGCAGCTTGACTCCCAAGCTCTCTGACACACCCAGGATCTCAGGATGACAGGATCCCAGAATCACAGGATCCCAGATAGCTGGTCTCTGAGGAGTTCTGACATAACCACAATCACAAGAAGGACAGGCTCCAGTCATAAATAGTGAGGGCAAGTAGCACTAGAAATAACCAGATGGCAGAAGGCAAGCATAAGAACATAAACAACAAAAACCAAGGATACTTGGCATCATCAGAACCCAATTCTCCCACCATAGCAAGTCCTGGATACATCATCACGCTGGAAAAGCAAGATTCGGATCTAAAAATCACTTCTCATGATGATGATAGAGGACTTTAAGAAGGACATAAATAATATTTCCTTAAAGAAATACAGGAGAACAGAAGTAAACAGGTAGAAGTCCTTAAAAAAGAAGGACAAAAATCCCTTAAAGAATTATAGGTAAAGGGTTTCCTTCTGCAACTGAGGAGCTAATCCTGTACCACAGGGCTCCATACCCAAATAGCACTCGAAGAAAGCTAGCCTATCAGGAGTATGGATAAACCTGAGACTGGAGGCAAGACAAGCACTTAAAAGGGACCCTCCCGGAACCCTCAGGACAAAGAGACCTAGGAGCAGCCTGAGACAGGAGCCTTCTGGTTTCCATCTGTGGCTGGGAACCTGAGCCTGTGCCACAAGACTCCATACTCAAATAGTGCAGGGAAAGAGCTAGCCTCCTAGAAGTGTGGACAGACCTGTGAGAGGGTGTACGACGAACACCTCTGCTCAGAAGGCAGAACCAGCCCAGAACCAGCAGGGCAAAGGGACTGAGGAGTGGCCTTCCAATTTACTTCTGTGGCTGGGAAGCTGATCCTGTGCCACAGGGCTTCATAGCCAAATAGTGCCAGGAGAGAGCTGGTCTCTCAAGAGTGCTGACACACCTCTGAGCATAGGCAAAACCACCACTTCTGTTCAAATTCCTGGCTCAAGAGGGACCCTCGCAGAGACATCAGAACACAGAAACCAAAGAACAGCTGGGGACAGGATCCTTCTGCTTTCTGTCTGCACCCCAGAGTTGACCTTGTACCACAACTCTCCAAACTCAAATTCCTCTCAGAGAGAGATGGTCTCAAAGGAGTATTGACACAGAGGCTTGCAGGAGGGACAAGCCACAGCCAGAGAGAGCAAGACCAGCTAACACCAGAGATAACCAGATGGCAAAAGGCAAGGGCAAGAACATAAGCAATAGAAACCAAGGCAACGTGGCATCATCAGAACCCAGTTCTCCCACCACAGTGAGTCCTGGATACCCCAACACACCACAAAAGCAAGACTCAGATTTAAAATCGCATCTCATGATGATGATAGAAAACTTTAAGAAGGAAATGAATAACTCCCTTAAAGAAATACAAGGGAACACAAGTAAACAGCTAGAAGCCCTTAAAGAGGAAGCACAAAAATCCCTTAAAGATTTATAGGAAAACACAATTGAACAGTTGAAGGAAATTAACAAAACTGTACAGGATCTAACATTGGAAATAGAAACAATAAAGCAATCACAAAGGGAGACAACCCTGAGGATAGAAAGCCTAGGACAGAGATCAGGAGTCATAGATGCAAGCATCACCAACAGAATATAAGAGATAGAAGAGAGAATATCAGGTGCAAAAGATACTATAGAAAACATTGACACAACAGTCAAAGAAAATGCAAAATGCAAAAAGCTCCTAACCCATCCAGGAAATCCAGAACACAATGAGAAGACCAAACCCAAGGATAATAGATATAGAAGAGAGTGAAGATTCCCAACTTAAAGGGTCAGTAAATATCTTCAACAAAATTACAAAAGAAAACATCTCTAACCTAAAGAAAGAGATGCCCATGAACATACAATAAGCCTACAGAACTCCAAATACACTGGACCAGAAAAGTCAAAATAATAGTTACATTATAGTCAAAACACCAAATGCACAAAACAAGGAAAGAATGTTAAAAGCAGTAAGGGAAAAAAGTCAAGTAACATATAAAGGCAGACCTATCAGAATTATACCAGACTTCTCTGCAGAGACTGAGCAGATGTCATACAGACCCAAAGAGAACACAACTGCCAGCCCAGGCTGCTGTACCCAGCAAAAATCTCAATTACCATAGATGGTGAATCCAAGATATTCTGTGACAAAATCAAATTTACACAATCTTTCCACAAACTCAGCCCTACAAAAGATAATAGATGGAAAACACCAACACAAGGAGGGAAACTACACCCTAGAAAAACCAAGAAAGTAATGTTTCAACAACCCCAAAAGAAGATAGCCACACAAACATAAAAACAACATTGAAAATAACAGGAAGCAGCAGTCACTATTCCTTAATATCTCTTAACATCAATGGACTCAATTCCCCAATAAAAAGACATAGACTAACAGAATGAATACATAAAAGGGACCCAGCATTTTGCTACATACAGGAAACGCACCTCAGTGTTAAAGATAAATACTACCTCAGCATAGAGGGTGGGAAAACAATTTTCCAAGCAAATGGTCCCAAGAAAGAAGCTGGACTAGCCACTCTAACATTGGATAAAATCGACTTTCAAGCAAAAGTCATAAAAAAAAAAAAAAAAAAAAAGGAAGAACAATTCATCCTCATCAATGGAAAAATCTACCAGGATGAACTCTCAATTCTCAACATCTATGCTCCAAATACAAGGGCACATTCATAAAAGAAACTTTATTAAAGCTCAAAGCACACATTGCACCTCACACGATAATAGTTGGAGACTTCAATACTCCACTCCCATCAATGGACAGATCTTGGAAAAATGAACTAAACAGAAGCAAAGTGAAACTAACAGAAGTTATGGACCAGATGGATTTCCCGGATATCTATAAAACATTTCAACCTGAATCAAAAGAATATACTTTCTTCTCAACACCTCATGGTACCTTCTCCAAAATTGTCCATATAATTGTTCACAAAACAAACCTCAACAGACATAAGAAGATTGAAATAATTCCATGCATCCTATCAGATTACTACTGACTAAGGCTGGTCTTCAATAGCAACAAAACCTAAGGAAAGCCCACCTACACATGGAAGCTGAACAATGCTCTCCTCAATGATAACTTGGTCAAGGAAGAAATAAAGAAATTAAAGACTTCCTAGAATTTAATAAAAATGAAGGAACAACATACCCAAACTGATCGGACACAATGAAAGCAGTGCTAAAAGGAAATCTTATTGATCAGAGTGCCTCCAAAAAGAAACTGTACAGAGCATACACTAGAAGCTTAACAGCACACCTGACAGCTCTAGGACAAAAAGAAGCTAATACAACCAAGAGGAGTAGATGGGAAGAAATAATCAAACTCAGGGCTAAAATCAACCAAGTAGAAACAAAAATAACAACAAAATCAACAAAAACAGGAGCTGGTTCATTGAGAAAATCAACAACATAGATAAACACTTAGCCAGATTAACCAGAGGGCACAGAGATAGTATCCAAATGAACAAAATCAGATGAAAAGGGAGATATAACAATAGAAATTGAGGAAATTCAAAATATCATCAGCTTCTACTACAAAAGCCTATACACAACAGAATTGGAAAATCTGGAAGAAATAGACAAGATACCAAAACCCAAATTTAAGTCAAAATCAGATAAACTGTCTCAATACTCCCATCTAAAGAAATAGAAGGAGTCCTTAAAAGTCTCCTAACCAAAAAAAGCCCAGGACCAGATACATTTAATGCAGAATTCTATCAGATCTTCAAAGAAGATCTAAAACTCAAACTATTCCATAAAATAGAAACAGAAGGAACATTACCAGATTCATTCCATGAAGCCATAGTTACACTGATACCAAAACCTCACAAAGACTGAACAATGAAGGAAAACTTCAGACCAATTCCCCTTATGAATTCAGATACAAAAATACTCAATATAATTTTCAGAAACCAAATCCGAGAACATATCAAAACAATCATTCACCATGATGAAGTAGGCTTCATCCCAGGAATGCAGGGATGGTTCAATACACAGAAATCCATCAATGTAATCCACTACATAAACAATCTACACATTGTCATTTTATTAGATGCTGAAAAAGCATTTGATAAAATTCAACATCCCTTCATGATAAAAGTCTTGGAAAGATCAGGAATTCAAGGATCATACCTAAACACAGTAAAAGCAATATACAGCAAACCAGTAGCCAATATCAAACAAAATGAGAGAAACTTGAAGCAATCGCACCAAAATCAGGGACTAGACAAGGCTGCCCTCTGTCTCCCTATCTATTCAATATAGACCTTAAAGTTCTAGATAGAGCAATTAGACAACAAAAGGAGGTCAAAGGGATACAAATTGGAAAGGAAGAAATCTAAATATCAGTATTTGCAGATGATATGATCATATACTTAATTGACCCCCAAAACCCCACCAGAGATCTGCTACAGCTGATAAACAACTTCAGCAAAGTAGCAGGATATAAAATTAACTCAAACAAATCAGTAGCCTTCCTATACTCTAAGGATAAACAGGCTGAGAAAGAAATTAGGGAAATGACACCCTCAAATATAAAATATCTTGGTGTGACTCTAACCAAACAAGTAAAAGATCGTTTTGACAAGAACTTCAAGTCTCTGAAGAAAGAAATCGAAGAAGACCTCAGAAGATGGAAAGACCTCCCATTCTCGTAGATTGGCAGGATTAATATAGTAAAACTGGTCATCTTGCTGAAAGCAATCTCCAGATTCAATGCAATCTCCTTCAAAATTCCAAGTCAATGCTTTATAGAATTAGAAAGAGCAATTTTTAAATTCATTTGGAATAACAAAAAACTCAGGATTGCAAAAACTATTCTAAACAATAAAAGAACTTCCGGGGAAATCAGCATCCCTGACCTCAAGCTGTACTACAGAGTAATAGTGATAAAAACTGTATGGTATTGGTACAGTGACAGGCAGGTAGATCAATGGAATAGAATTGAAGACCCAGAAATGAACCCACACACCTATGGTCACTTGAGCTTTGTCAAAAGAGCTAAAATCATCCATTGGGAAAAAGACAGCATTTTCAATAAATGATGCTGTTTCAACTGGTGGTCAACATGTAGAAGCAAATTGATCCATTCCTATCTCCCTGTACAAAGCTCAAGTCCAAGTGAATCAAGGACCTCCACATAAAACCAGATACACTAAATTTAATACAAGAGAAAGTGGGGAAAAGTCTTGAACACATGAGCCCAGGAGAAAAGTTCCTGAACAGAGAACACCAATGGCTTATTCTTTAAGATCATGAATGGACAATTAGGACCTCATAAAATTGCAAAGCTTCTGTAAGGCAAAGGGCAATGTCAAAAGATCTTTGCCAATCCTACATCCAATAGAGGGCTAATATCCAATATTTACAAAGAACTCAAGAAGTTAGACTCTAGAGAACCAAGTAATCCTATTAAAATATGGGGAACAGAGCTAACAGAGAATTTTCAACCAAGGAAACTCGAAAAGCTCTGAAGCACCTAAAGAAATGTTCAACATCCTTAGTCATCAGGGAAATGTCAATCAAAACAACCCTGAGATTCCATCTCACCATTCAGAATGGCTAAGATAAAAAGCTCAGGTGACAGCAGATGCTGGGGAGGATGTGGAGAAGGAGGAAAAAAATCCTTCATTGCTGCTTGGATTGCAAGCTGGTACAGCTGCTCTGGAAAATAGTTTGGCAGACCCTCAGAAAATTGGACATAGTACTATCTGAAGACCCAGCTATACCCCTCCTGGGCATATACCCAGAAGAAGCTCCAACATGTAATAAGGACACATGCTCCACTGTATTCATAGCAGCCATATTTATAATGGACAGAAACTGGAAATAACCCAGATGTCCCTCAACAGAGGAATGGATATAGAAAATGTGGTACATTTACACAATGGAATACTACTCAGCTATTAAAAACAATGACTTTATAGATTTGCAGGCAAATGGATGGAACTTGAAAATATCATCCTGAGTGAGGTAATTCAGTCACAAAAGTACAAACAAGGTATGTACTCACTGATAAGTGGATATTAGCCCAAAAGTTCAGAATACCGAAGATTCAATTCACAGACCATATGAAGCCTAAGAAGGAAGACCAAAATGTGGATGCTTCAGTGTTTCTTAGAAGGGTGAACAAAATGCTCACAGGGGGAAATATTGAGACAAAGTATGGAGCAGAGACTCAAGCAAAAGCCACCCAGAGACTTCTCCATCTGGGAGACATCCCATATATGGCCACCAAACCAAAATGTTCTTGTGGATGCTGAGAAGTTCTTTCTGATGGACGCATCATAAGCTGTCTCCAAAGAGGCTCAGGCAGAGCCTGACAAATACAGAGGCAGATGGTGACAGCCAACCATTTTACTGAGCGTAGGTCCCAAATGGAGGAGTTGGAGAAGGAACTGAAGGAGCTCAGGGGGTTTGCAGCCCCGTGTAGGGAGCAACAGTGTCAACCGTCCTGACCCCCCAGTGTTCCCAGAGACTGGACCACCAACCAAAGAATACACATGGTAGGATCCATGGTGCTGGCCACATATGTGGCAGAGGAGGGCCTTGTTGGCCATCAGTGGGAGGAGAGGACCTTTGGCCTGAGGGTGTTAGATGCCCCAGTGTATGGGAATGCTAGGGAGAGAAGACACAAGTGGGTGGGTGAGTGGGGGGGAGCACCCCCATCGAGGCAGGGATAAGGGTAATGGAATAGAGGATTTTTGAAGGGGATAACATTTGAAATGCAAATAAATTAAATTTCAAAAAAATAAAAATAAAAAGAAGGAAAAAAAAAGTTACAGGAAAACACAATCAAATAGGCGAAGGAAATGAATAAAATTATACAGGATCTAAAAATGGAAATAGAAACCATAAACAAATCACAAAGGGAGACAACCCAGGAGTTAGAAAACCTAGGGAAAAGATCAGGAGTCATAGATGCAAGTATCACCAACAGAATACAAGAGATAGAAGAGAACATCTCAGTTTAAGATAATACCATAGAAAACATTGATACCACAGTCAACAAAAATACAAAAACCAAAAAGCTCCTAACCCCAAACATCCAGGAAATCCAGGACACAATGAGCAGACCAAATCTAAGGATAATAGGTATAGAAGAGAGTAAAGATTCCCAACTTAAAGGGCCAGTAAATATTTTCAACAAAATTGTAGAAGAAAACTTCCCTAACCTAAAGAAAGAGATGTCTATGAACATACAAGAAGCCTGCAGAACTCCAAATAGACTAGACCAGAAAAGAAATTCCTCCCATCACATAATAATCAAAACACTTATTTTAGTCAGGGTTTCTATTCCTGCACAAACATCATGACCAAGATGCAAGTTGGGGAGGAAAGTTATTGAGCTTACACTTCCATGTTGCTGTTCATCATGAAAGGAGGTCAGGACTGGAACTCAAGCAGGTCAAGGAGCAGGAGCTGATGCCCTAGGCCATGAAGGAATGCTGCTTACTGGCTTGCTTGCTTCTCCTTGCTTGCTCAGCCTGATTTCTTATAGAACCCAAGACTACCAGTCCACAGATGGTACAAGGGCCTTACAAGGGGTCCTCCTCCCTTGATTACTAATTGAGAAAATGCCTTACAGCTGGATCTCATGGAGGCATTTTCTCAACTGAAACTCATTTCTCTGTGATAACTTCAGCTTGTGTCATGTTGACACACAAAACTAGCCAGTACAACACAAAGTGCACTAAACAGAAAAAGAATATTAAAAGCAGTAAGGGAAAAATGTCAAGTAACATATAAATGCAGACCTATCAGAATTACTCTAGATTTCTCATCAAAGACTATGAAAGCTAGAAGATCCTGGAGGGATGTCATACAGACTCTAAGAGAACACAAATGCCATCCCAGGCTGCTATATTAAGCTAAACTGTCAATTAGCATAGATGGAGAAAACAAGATATTTCATGACAAAATCAAATTTATACAATATCTTTCCATAAATCCAGCTCTACAAAGGATAATATATAGAAAACACCAACACAAGGAGGGAAACTACACTCTAGAAAAAGCAAGAATGTAATCTTTCAATAAACCCCAAAGAAGATAGCCACACAAACATAATTCCACATCTAACAACAGAAATAACAGGAAGTAACAATGACTTTTCCTTAATATCTCTTAACATCAACAAACTAAATTCCCCAATAAGACATACACTAATAGACTGGATCTGTAAACATGACTCAGCATTTTTTGCTGCATATAGGAAATGCACCTTAGTGACAAAGACAGACACTTCCTCAGAATAAAAGGCTGGAAAACAATTTTTAAAGCAAATAGTCCCAAGAAAGAAGCTGAAGTGCCCATTCTAATATCCATTACAATCTACTTTTAACCAAAAGTTATCTAAAAAGATAAGGAAGAAAACTTCATATTCATCAAAGGAAAAATCTACCAAGATAAACTCTCAATTCTGAACATCTATGCTCCAAATTCAAGGGCACCCACATTCATAAAAGAAACTTTACTAAAGCTCAAAGCATGCATTGCACTCCACACAATAATAGTGGGAGACTTCAGCACCCCACTCTCAGCAATGGACATATAGAAACACAAACTAAACAGAGACACAGTGAAACTAACAAAAGTTATGAACCAAATGAACTTAACAGATATTTACAGAACATTTCATCTGAAACAAAAGAATATACATTCTTCTCAGCACCTCATGGTACCTTCTCCAAAATTGACCTTATATATGGTCACAAAACAGGTCTCAGCAGATACAAGAAGACTGAAATAATCCCATGCAAACTATCAGATCACCAGGGACTAAGGCTGGTCTTCAATAACAACAGAAACAATGGAAAGCACACATACACATGGACTCTGAACAACGCTTTACTCAATGATAACTTGGTCAAGGAAGAAATAAAGTACAGACTTTAGAATTTAGTGACCTTTATTACTTAAACCATGCATTTTATATTTTTAGTCTGCTCATTTTCATTAAAATGTTCTTCATTAGACTAAACCAGAGAACAAAGTCTTTACTGAGCTTATTTGAGACTTTTGTAAATGCAATTAATACAAATCTCTTTATCTTAGCCTCAGGTAGACTCTTCAGACAAGCGCCAAAGGAAGCCACATTCTTCACCAAAATTTTACAAAACAATCTCTTGTCCACATACTGAAATTCCACAGTGAAACCTCTTGGGCCAGGACTGTACAGTTCAAATCACTCTCCACAACAAAGTCTTACATATTCCTACTACGATAGGCCATTAATCTTTACATAAGTCATTACACTGCTTTCCAAACCCAAAGTCCTCATATCCACATTCCTCCTTTTGATAGTCAGGCCTTTCAAAACAATACCGTAGTCCCTGGTACCAACTTCTGACTTAGAGTTTTTCTGCTGTGAATGACCATGAGACACCATGACCAAGGCAACTCTTATAAAGGAAGACACTTAACTGAGGCTGGCTTACAGATTCAGATGTTCAATCCATTATCAAGGCATGGCAGCGTCCAGGCAGATATGGAACTAGAGGAGCTGATAGTTATACTTCTTATTCTGAAGGCAGCTAGGAGAAGACTGGCTTTCTGGCAGCTAGGACAAGGATCTTCAAACCCACTCCCACAATGACAGACTTCCTCCAGTAAGGCCACATCTCCAAATAGTGCCACTCCTTCGGCCAAGCATATTCACGTAGATGTTATTTAAGAAAATAATAGCTTCTTGTATACAAGCATTTCAATACTGTAAATGTTATTCTGATACAAAAGAAAGAGACTGTTCCAGTAATAGGTGGGTGATACGATGTGTAGCCTTTTTTATACTGTATAAGATGATGATTCACACCCTGTGGAGGTGCAGGACAAGAGGGACATAAAGAGACCCATGTGGCAAAGAACAATGAAGTTTCAACTTGGGATTGTTCATTTTCTGAGTTTTTATTGCTTAAAAATCACACAAAACGTCTGGTTGACTTGATATGACACTTGTTTTATTAGGGTGTAATTTTTGGTGTCAAGTTTTTAACCCTAAAGAAGGAACAACTCATGAGTGAATGACTTCAGATGAGATAAGCATGTGATCAGAAAGTTTATGGGAAGAACCACATGATTGTCTACTTTAGTAAAATGATTTTCACCTGGATTTGGATCAATTGTGTCAAAATTGAGAACTTCACAATCTGTAATCAAATCATGTTCTACAATTATTTTTACGACTTAGTCTTCCTGCTGAGTATGATGGTTCCTTGGTTTCTCATTAAGTCACAATTGCATTATTTGCGTTGTTCCTCCTCAGTTTACAACTCTGTATTCATTCATTTAAATGCTCTAAAGTAATAAGTTACTTAAAAACCAACACCCTTTACAATACCCACAAACAACATATATATTAGGGTAATTCTAACCAAGCAAGTGTAAGACTTGCGTGAGAAAACTTCAACTCTTTGAAGCAAGAAATTGAAGAAGATATCAAAATATGGAAAGACCTCCCGTGCTCATGGATCAGTAGAATTAACATAGTAAAAGCAGCCACACTAACAAAAGCAATAAGCAGATTCAACACAAATGAATATTTTTATATTATATTATATAATTATATATATTTATATTATATTATATAATATAAAATAATGAGTATTATTTTATATTAACCCTTGTCCTATTGCTGTCTTCTCAGGGGGACACCTTGACACCAACCTGCTGAGATGCTCCTTGCTGACACATTATAATAATTTTTATAAATCACAACATTTACCACCCTTGATTTCAAGCTATGCTACAGAAATATAGAAATAAGAACCACATGTTGTTGGCATAAAAGTTTATCAATGGATTTGAATCAAAGATCCAGAGATACATCCAAACACCTATGGACATCTAGATTTTGATAAAGAAGCCAGAAACACACAATGGAGAAAGAAAACATCTTCAACAAATGGTGCTAATCTAAAATAATGTCTGCATGTAGAAGAATGCAAATAGATTCATATATATCACCCTGCATAAACTCATGCAAAGGTAGGTCAAAGGCATCAACATAAAATCAAATACACTGAACATGATAGAAGAGAAAGAGGTAAATAGTCTTGAAAGCATCAGCACAGATGACAACTTCCTGAACAGAACACCAATAGTACAATCACTACAATCAAATTTAATTAATGAAACTAATAAAATAATTGCAAGGCAAAAGACAATGTCAATAGGATGTAACAGCAATCTACAGAATGGACAATGATTTTCACTATCTCCACATTTGACAGAAGGCTAATATCCAAGATATATAAAGAACTCAAGCAAATAGATATTCAACAAACAAACCAGGAAATTTAAAATGAGGAACAGATCTAAACAGATTATTCTCAATAGAAGAATATCAAAAGGCTCAGAAACACTTAGAGATGTTCAACATCTTTCACTATCTGGGAAATATAAATCAAAACTTCATTGAAATTCCATCTTACATTCTGTCAGAATGGCTAAGCTCAGTAACTCAAATTTGAGCTCATGCTGACAAGGATTGCTGGTGGGTCTGCAGCCTTGCTCAGCTACTAGGAAAATTATTATGGCAGTCCTCAGAAAATGGGGAATTGACCAACCAGGGCACCCAGCTATATCACTCTTGGACATAAACCTAAAGAATGTTCTTCCCTAATATAAAGAAACTTGCTCTTAGCCTGGCAGTGGTGGTGCACGCCTTTAATCCCAGCACTCAGGAAGCAGAAGCAGGTGGATTTCTGAGTTTGAGGCCAGCCTGGGCTACAGAGTGAGTTCCAGGACAGCCAGGGCTACACAGAGAAACCCTGTCTTGAAAAACTAAAAAAAAAAAAAAAAAAAAAAAAAGAAACTTGCCCTTCTATGTTCATAGTAGCTTCGTAGTTTTATTCATAATAGCCAGAAACTGGAAATAATTGAGATATTCTTTAACAAAAGAATGGATACAAAATGTGGTACATTTACACAGAAGAGTATTACTCATCTGTTTGGAAAATGATATCATGAAAATTTCAGGAAAATGAGTGCAAGAACAAAAGATCATCCTGAACGAGATAACCCAGACAAAGAAAGATAAACACGATGTGAATCCCTTTTATCTGGGTATTGGCTGTTAAGCAAAGGATAATCATGCTACAGTGTACAGACCCAGAGATAAAGGATCTCCCTGAGGAAGGCAAATAAATTAGATTTTGCAGTCCACTGGGGTTAGTGGAAATGAGAATAGAAGAGATAAGGTTGGTGTGGAGATTGGAAGGAGAGAGTAAGGGAGAGACTGCTTGAATTGGGGGACATTTGGGGGACAATGTGTAAAGCTAGTGCAGTGTAAACTCCCAGAAACAAATAAGGGTGACCCTAGTGTGATTCTTGGTAATAGGCGATAAGGAGCCCTATCAGGCCATCATTTTCTGTAACCAGCGGTGGGACTGAGACATCAACCATGCCAGAAAACTTTCAACCAACAATATATCCTGCTTGCAAGATGTACTGAGTTATGGTGGAAAAAAACTTGTGGCAATGAACAACCAATGACTGCTTTAAATTGAGGCCCACACCACTAGAGGGAACCAATCTCAATACTGCTTGGATGGTCAGAAACTCAATGTTGCATGGCCCAGAGTCCTAGGGTGGTACCAAACACAATTGAAAATAAAAAGTTGATAAAATGAATTCTAATGATATTCTGGCATACTCAGATCAGTGTTTAACTAAATTGTCCCCAGAGTGGTTTCCTCTGCCAGCTGAATGGAGCAGATGCACAGAACCTCAGGCAGGCATTAGGCTGAGCTGCAGAAACTCCTCAGAAGAAGGAGGAAGAAGGAGAGGAAGAGCCAGAGATGTGGAGGACACCAGGAGAACACAGCCCACAGAATAAACTAAGCAGAGCTCATAGGGGTTCACAGACTGAATAAGCAATTGTGGAATCTTCATGGATCTGTGCAAAGTTTTCAGGAAATATGTTGCTTTTGCTTTCCTTGTGGGTTTCATGCGACTCCCAGGAGTGGGAGTCGGGGTGTCTGATTCTTCTTCTTGCTCTTGGGACCCTTTTACTCCTACTGGTTTGCCTAGTCTAGCCATAGTAATGAGAGATTGTGCTTAGTTTGGTTGCACCCTGTCTGTTTGCCATAGGAACTGGGAGGAGTGGAGGGAGGGGAGGATGCAGTCAGGATGAATTATATGAGTGAAGAATAATTAAAAAGAAAAAATGAGGCACTATTGACAGCTATTAGAAATGCCTCCCTTTATTTAAGGTTAGCTATGGGTCATTTAACTGGCTCAGTTCAAGTTTTAGATTGTTGTGTAAATTCTGAGATGCCTTGAAAAGAAAAGTTATGCTGTGCAGCCTAGTATAGTGTATCTGCCATCTCAGTATTTTCTCTTGTGCATGTTCTGTTTCTTTATCTGGTGTTTGGGTTAAATGGAACATTAAATCATACATGTACATTTGAAACACATGCAATTGAGGGCAAAGTTTCCAGTGGTATCACATCTATCTAACTGATTCAGAGGAAATATTTATTTTGGACTTAAAATATAAATGTCTTAATAAATATCAAGTTGTGATTTAAACAGTTAACTTGGAAGCCTGAGGGATTTTTGGTGGTGTTGTTGTTTTTGTTTTTTTGTTTTGTTTTGTTTTTAATGGTAAGTGTAGAGATATTTACTACTTTAAAAACAAAAACAACTCACTGGAATTCTTTTGCCCCAGTATTGCTTAGGAAATAGCTTTAAGCCTCAAAGAGCATTTTGACTTACTTCATGAACAGGCATTTGACTTTCAGTTGGTTAATATATCTTAAAAACAGTTTCCCTGGTTAAATATCAAGTTATTGACTGACTCAGTACTGGCAGTAAATAATGCAATTCATGTGAGAGAAGAGATCCTATCAAAGTTTTGATACTTAAGTGTGGAAGTTGTATATGTGTGTATGAGAAACCAAATTTTGGGTTCAGACTCCATCTTAGAGAACCTGACCTAAGTTTGAACTCAAGGCTGGTACCTTGCATTAGCTTCCAAGTTACTCCCCTCCCCCAACAAAACCTGAGTCTAACTCCAGTTCCAAGGCTAACCCCAACAAGATCTGCATTTCCAGATTATTTCCCCCATCAAATTTGCACCTCCGGGTTACAAGTCTGTTCCTGACCAACAACTGCCAATTAAGATGAAATCAGAAGTTAAATTACAGTTTGGCTCCCAGCACCAGCCAATTATGGTAAAGGCCACAGTAACACACCAATCAGATGCTTGCCAGGCTCGAAACACCCACCTTTTGCTTGTTGCTTTCTATAAAACCTTGCCCCAATGAGTGTTTATGGCTTTTCTTCAATAAGACTGTCCTGTGGGTTGGTAGTGGTGAGCCTGAGCTAGCTTAAATAAAGACCCTGGTGTGATTACATTGCATCTGCTCCTGACAGGTCTTTTAGGGTTCATGAACACTTCCTTGGTACTACATGAGTATAAACAGGTGTGTACATGTATAAGGTACACACACTCAAATAAAATCAATTAGAGTTCCACCATAAAAGTTCAGATGATAGAATACATGTGGATTGAATCTAGGCACTCAACTTACCATGAGTTACATTCTCAGCTCTGTTTTTTTTTTTTTTTTTTTCATTTTTAAATCTTGTAATTGTATGTCTTCATGGGCTACATTATGACATTTCACTGCATATCTCCAATGTGCATTGTCTAGCTTAGGATAATTGTCACACTCAAAATACCTCAACTAGCAATTTTGAATTGTTACATATTAGTTATCTGGCACAGGTTTTGTGGATATACCTCAACACAAGTTACTTACTATTTTATTGGTCTCTTGACTCTGTTTAATTCTAATCTTAATAGTATAAGCTAGAATAAATGTAATATACCTTTATCACATTGTTACTACCTACCATCTTTTATTTATTTTTATTTTTAATTAATCATTCCATTCATTTACATCTCAAATGATATTCCACTTCCCTGTTACCCTTCCACCAATCCCCCATCCCACATCTGCCTTCCCCCTCCCTTCTGCCTGTATTAGAGTGCTCCCTCACCCACCCACGCTCTCCTGCCCCACCACTCCAGCATCCCCCTACTCTGGGGCATCCAACCTCCTCGGGATCAAGTGACTCCCCTCCCATTTCTGTCAGTCATGGCCATCCTCTGCTACGTATGTATGCTCCATATGTATCTGGAGCCATGGGTCCCTCCAGGTACACTCCTTGGTTGGTGGTCTAGACTTTGGGAGAACTGGGTGGTCAGGCCAGCCTATGTTGTTCTTCTAATGGGTTTGCAAACCCCTCTGCTCCTCCAGTCCTTCTGCCAGCTTTCCTACCAGGTTCTCTGAGTTCAATTTGATGGTTGGCTCCAAGCATCAGCATCTGCATTGGTCAGTTGCTGGACAGACCTCCCCAGGAATTTCCTGCCACACTTGGTTCCTGTCTGAGAATGTCTCTTGACCATGGAAATAGTGCTGGGCTTGATGTCTGCAGACATGATGGATCCCCAGGTGGGGACATTCCTGGTCATCCCTTCTTTCAGTCTCTGTTCCATTTTTTGTCCCTGTTCTTCCTTTGGACATGAACATTTCTGGGCTAAAAAACTTTGAAATAGCTGGGTGGTCCCATCCCTCGACCAGGGGCCATGCCTATCTACAGGAAGTGGTCTCCACAGGTTCTATCTCCCTTTTCTCTGTGTATTATGGCTAAAGTCAATCCCGTTGGGTCCTGAGAGCCTCACATTTCTCTGGCATCTGGGACCCTCCAGTGGCTGTCTTCATTTCTTCATCCTCCCTGCCACCTATGTTTTATTCGATTTCCTGTCCCTCTGCATCCCTCTCAGATCTCCTCCAGTTTCTGATACTGCCCCCTTATTTCCTAAATGATATACCTCATGTAAATTTTTAAATCATTTTGTATGTTAGAAGTAAGTATTGACATATTGCTAGAAAATTAAGAAATTCCAATATTTTAATGTTTGACGTGTAAAATACTCTTAGAGACTAAGAAGTTTTTATTATTCAGTATAGCTAGTGACTCATTTAGTATTTACATATTTTTTTGTAACACACAAATCTTGCTGTCTGCTTTTATTTTTCAGATGCTATTTTGAGACAACAAATTGAGGAACTTGAAAAGCTAAAGACATCAGGATTCCTTTATAGTTTGGAGACATGAATAATTGCACATACAGGAACAGAAAATCTGTTTTATAGTCTTAAGAGTTGGGATGCAGACCAAGGTCAACTATGTGGTCCAGAAAGCCATTGTGGTCATTAAGGACATCTTCCTCAAGCACCCCAACAAGTATGAGAGTGTGATAGCCACACTGTGAGAATCTGGACTCACTGGATGAGCCTGAGACCCGCGCTGCTATGATCTGGATAGTGGGCAAGTATGCTGAGCGCATTGACAATGCAGATGAGCTTCTCGAGAGCTTCTTGGAAGGTTTCCATGATGAGAGTACCCAGGTCCAGCTATAACTACTGACAGCCATTGTGAAGCTCTTCCTGAAGAAGTCAACAGATACTCAGGAGCTGGTGCAGTAGGTCCTCAGTTTGGCCACTCAGGACTCAGACAATCCAGACCTTCGGGACCGAGGCTACATCTACTGGCGCCTGTTCTCCACGGACCCTATAGCTGCTAAAGAGGTGGTGCTGCTGAGAAGCCCCTCTTCTCAGAGGAGACAGACCTCACTGAGCCTACACTGCTGGATTCCAAAGCCTTTGTGGAAGGTGGCCGGGGAGTGCTGCATAAGAGCCTGACACCTCTCACTGCCTCGAGTGAGAGCACGGAGAGCCCTAAGACAGCCCCTGCTGGAGCACCTGCTGGTGATCAGCCTGACATCATTCCTGCCCAGGGTGACATGTTAGGTGACCTCCTCAACCTAGACCTTGGGCCCCAGTCAGTGGCCCACTCTTAGCTGCCTCCACAGTGCAAATGAGAGCTGTGGATCTTCTTGGTGGTGGCATCGATAGCCTGATTGGAGATAGCAACTTTGGGGCACCTTCAGCATCAGTGGCAGCAGCACCAGCACCAGCCAGACTTGGAACACCCATCAGCAGTGGCTTAAGTGACCTCTTTGACCTGACCAGTGGTGTGGGCACCCTTTCAGGATCCTATGTAACTCCCAAAGCAGTCTGGCTCCCTGCCATGAAGACCAAGGAGCTGGAGATCTCTGGCACCTTCACCCGGCAGGTTGGCTCCATCTCCATGGACCTGCATCTGACTAACAAGGCCCTGCAAGTCATGACCAATTTCGCTATCCAGTTCAATCGTCAAAGTTCAACAGCTTTGGCTTGGCCCCTGCTGCACCACTTCAAGTGCACGCACCACTTAGCCCCAACCAGACTGTGGAGATCTCCCTGCCTCTTAACATAGTGGGCTCAGTCGTGAAGATGGAGCCTCTAAATAATCTTCAGGTGGCTGTGAAGAACAACATTGATGTCTTCTACTTCAGCACTCTGTACCCACTGCATGTCCTCTTCGTGGAGGATGGGAAGATGGACAGGCAAATGTTCTTGGCTACATGGAAGGACATTCCCAATGAGAACAAAGCCCAGTTCCAGATCAGAGACTGCCCGCTTAACACAGAGTCTGCAAGCAACAAGCTGCAAAGCGGTAACATTTTCACTGTCGCCAAGAGGAATGTGGGAGGCCAGGACATGCTCTACCAATCTCTGAAGTTGCCCAATGGCATCTGGGTGCTGGCGGAGCTGCGGATACAGTCAGGCAACCCCAGCTTCACACTGTCCCTGAAGTGTCTAGCACCGGAGGTGTCCCAGCATGTATATCAGGCCTACGAGACTATCCTTAAGAACTGAAGTCCCTCTCCTGTCCACCCCAGCCTTCTGCCAGCCCAATCAAGGAACCCTGTGGGTGGCAGTGCCTCCTTCTTTCTTTTGGGGAGAGGCCAGGTGGGCTCTTGAACCACCCAGGAGGCTCCCCTGATCCTAACTGAGGGCCTGGAGCAGGGCCATGGCTCCTCCAAGAGTGTCTCAGTGGATCTCCAGTGGCTGCTTTATTCTATTGCTGTTGATGTGGGATCAAAGGAAATGGAGCCAGCACAACATCTGAAGATGGACAGGGGGCCACAGGGTACTTTTCCTTCTCCTCTCCTGGGTGTGAACATGGACCCCCCCCCCCCCCCCGGAGTCCTAGCCCATAATCCCTGCCCTGTCTCCTCAGTGAGCCTGTCCTGGGTAGAGTCCTCTGGGTGCCTATATTACTGCTTGGGATTCCAAGGGATGGAGGTGGTGATGGGCAGACATGAGCCCAGAGGAGCAACCCGGGCCAGCACCATCCACCCCATATAACCCCAGGTGGTGCTCTGTGACCACTTGCATGTCCCAGAGCCCATCTAGGACTCTGTTCCCTTATGCCCTGGAGGATGGTCACTGTCTACAAAACATTCCTTGGTGTCCCCTCTGTGAGTGCAGGGCTCTTAGGCCAGAAACAGGGTGAAAGGTGGAGCAAGGGGCAGTGGAAACGCTTCCAGTGTGAGTGAGGCTCCTCTGTGTTCTCTAGCTCCCTCTGGCTCCCCGGTCTGTGTGTGACCGTGATGGGTTGTCGTGTCGCTGCTGTTTGATAATAAAGAGATTCTGCTTTTGGCAGCCATGCACATTTCTTTCCCTCTACAAACTGCTTCTGGTGGCTGGGATAACCTCTGACCCTGCAGTAATTATAGCTAACACATATAAATGAAAATATATATTGTATATTTACCTTTATTTTCAAAAAGAGAAAACAAATAAAAATGATGACATCAAAAAAAAAAAGAGTTGGGATGCATTTAAGTAAACTATGGATGATTAAGCTGGACAGATGTAATAACAAAGGGGTCTATGAGAGTCAATTCGGGGGACAGATACAAGACTGACTTGTAAAACCCTTGGGATGTAGATTTCTTGTGGATGCATCTTCACATTGTAAATATGTTTTGTAAAGTGAAGCCATGGGAAGCCATGTGTAACAGAGCTTAGACATCTGAAACCAATCAGTGCTGAGGTGGCTAAACACCTAGCCTTTTACATGGAAACCTGTCTGCAAAATTACCTTTAAAAACAATGGAAGGGATTGCAGTGAGGGACAAGATACAGCATATTTGATGTGGTTGATTGATTGATCAAGTAATCTCACACTGTCCCACCTGCCAAGCGGTGAGCCCCTCAGGCCTCAGTGAAGGAGGCCTAGGAACCTGTCCCCAGGATCAGGGGACGAAGGCCTGGAGCTAATTAGGAAATGAAGCCAGGAACCTGTGGGTATAAATATCTGCCAGTTTTTATAGATGGCTTTTCCGGATGGGTGGGTTCCTACCCAACAAAGAAGGACACTGCCAACATTTTGGCAAAGAAGATTCTGGAAGACATAATACTCAGGTATGGTTGGCCTATCCTGCTTGAGTCTGACAATGGAGCAGAATTCATCTCTCAGGTAGCACAGGCTCTGGGGACCAATTGGAAATTACATTGTGCTTACATAGCCCAGAGTTCAGGCCAGGTAGAGAAGATGAATCGGACCCTGAAGGAGGCCTAAAACAAATTAACCCTTGTACTTGGCAGTAACTTGGTGTCCCTCCTACCTTATGCCTTATTTAGGACTAGGAACACCCCTACACTTTGGGTCTTACTCCCTTTGAAATCCTATATGGGAGCCCCCCCGCCATGAGGCCTAACTTCCAGTTTGATATTATACCTGAATATGACCAACGTAAGTTCTCTTGTTTTTCTATTTTTTTTTTTTTGTATTGGATATTTTCTTTATTTACATTTCAAATGTTTTCCCCTTTCCAGATCTCCAATTTGGAAAACCTCCTCTCGTATACCCCTCCCCCTGCCTCTATGAGAGTGCTCCCCTACCCACCCCCACTCCTGTCTTCCCGCCCTGGCATTCCTCTACACTGGGGCATTGAACACCTTCAGGCCCAAGGGCCTCTTCTCCCATTGATGTTCAACAAGGCCATCTTCTGCCACGTAGGTAGCCAGTGCCATAGATCCCTTCATGTGTATTTTTGGTTGGTGGTGCAGTCCCCAGGAGCTCCTGGGGGTCTGGCCTATTGACACTGTTGCTCCCTCCATGGGTCTGCAAACTCCCTCAGCTCTTTCAGTTCCTTTTCCAACTCCTCCATCCAGTACCCTGTGCTTAGTCCAATGGTTGGCTGCGAGCTTCCACCTCTGTATTTGTCAGGCTCTGGCAGAGCCTCTCAGAAGACAGCCATATCAGGCTTCCATCAGCAAGCACTTCCTGTCATCCACAACAGCATCTGGGTTTGGTGGCTGTATATGGTGGGATGGATCCAGTGGGGCAGTCTCTGGATGACCTTTCCTTCAGTCTCTGCTCTACACGTTGTCTCATATTTCCTCCTGTGAGTATTTTGTTCACCATTCTAAGAAGTACTGAAGCATCCACATTTTGATCTTCCTTCTTCTTAGGCTTCTTATGGTCTGTGAATTGAATTTTGGGTATTCCAAACTTTTTGGCTAATATCCACTGATCAGTGAGTACATACTGTGTGTGTTCTTTTGTGACTGTTACCTCACTCAGGATGATATTTTCAAGTTCCATCCATTTGTCTGTGAATTTTATAAAGTCATTGTTAGCTGAGTAGACCAACTTAAGTTCTAAGAGTTATTGGAGGCTCTCTGTAAGGTCCAGAAGAAACTCTGGCCTGCCATCTGCCAGGTTCATGAATCTGTCCCTCCTCCTAACCTCCACTGCTTTGAGCCAGGTGACAGAAGTCTGAGCTAGGAGACATAACTACAATTCTCTGGATCCTTTCTGGAAATAATCTCACCCTGTGATCCTGACCATGTCAAAGACTGGCTGTTAAGGTGGACAGTATCCAAACATGTATACGCTGCTCCCACATTAAGCCTGCTGGGAGCGAGATGACTCAGCACTTGATATTCCACCAGAGGAAGTTTCCAGATGAATTGCCACAAGAGCAATGGAAGGGCAGTCCACATGCCATTGATCCATTGAAGCTATGACTTAAGTGCTTTTGGTTGAAAATCTGTTTTATTAGATATTAGAATGCCTACTCTACTTTGTTTTTTGGGCCTGTATGCTTAGAAAACCTTTGTCCAGCCCTTTACTCTGAGGTAGTGTCTACTTTTGTTGCTGACTTGTGTTTCTTGTATGAAGCAGAATGATGGATCCTGTTTAAGTGTCCAGTCAGTTAGCCTGTGTCTTTTTATTGGTAGATTTGAGTCTATTGATGTTTAGGAATATTAATGACCAATGGTTGTTACTTCCTGTGTTTTGTTGTTGGAAGTGGTACTATGGGTGTGTCTCGACTTTTGGGTTTGTCGTGAGATAATTAATTTCTTGTGTTTTCTTGTGTGACATTGCCTTCTTCATGTTGGAGTTTTCCTTCTAGTATCCTCTGCTGTGCTGGATTAGTAGAAAGATATTGTTTATAGTTGGCTTTATCACAGAATATCTTCGTTTCTCCATCTATGGTAATTGAAAATTTTGTTGGTTAGCAGTCTGGGCTGGCAACTGTAGTTTCTTAGGGTCTGCAAAGAACATCTTTCCAGGATCTTCTGGTTCTTAGAGTCTCTGCTGAGAAGTTTGGTATAATTCTGATAGGTTTGCTTTATATGTTACTTGGCCTTTTCCCTTCCAGCTTTTAATACTTGTTTTTTGTTCTGTGCATTTAGTGTTTTGATTTTCTTTTTTTTTCTTCTTTTTTCTGTTTTGGTTTTTTGAGACAGGGTTTCTCTGTGTAGCTCCGGCTGTCCTGGAACTCATTCTGTAGACCAGGCTGGCCTCGAACTCAGAAATCCGCCTGCCTTTGCCTCCCAAGTGCTGGGATTAAAGGCGTGCGCCACCACTGCCCTTTTCTGGTCCAATCTATTTGGTGTTCTGTAGGCTTCTTGTACATTAGCCATCTCTTTGTTTAGGTTAGGGAAGTTTTTTTCTATACTTTTTAAAAGATGTTTTCTGGCCTTTTGGTCTGAGAATCTTTACCCTCGTTACTGTCTTAGGATTGGTCTTTTCATTGTGTCCCAAATTTCCAGGATATTTTTAGTTAGGAGCTTTTTACATTTGATGTTTTCTTTGACTGAGGTATCAGTTTCTTCTATGGTATCCTCTCTTCTTTCTCTTGTATTCTATTGCTGATGTTTGTGTCTGTATTTACTTTCCTAGGTTTTCCAACTCCAGGTTTGCCTCCATTTGTGATTTTTTTTTTAATTGCTTCTAATTCTGATTGTAGGTCATTCACTCCACTTGTTTGATTGTATTTTCCTGTATTGCTTTAAGAGATTTAGTTGTTTCCTCTTTATGGTTTTCAGCCTGTTTGACTGTGTTTTCCTGTATTTTGTTAAGGGAATTATGTATATCTTCTTTAAAGGCCTTTATCATGTTCATGAGATGGGATTTATGGTCACAGTCTTGCTCTTCAGGTATGACAGGATATCCATAGCTTGCTGTAGAAAAATGTCTGGGTTCTGCATGTGTCATAGTTTATTTGCTTCTGTTGATTAGGCTCTTGCTCTTGACTTTCCCCATCTGGTTGACTCTGGTGTTTGCTTGCCTGGATATCTTGGGTTATAGCAGGCCTCCCAGGGGACAGGTGGAGATGTAAGTTCTGGCTTAGAGCAAATCTCCTGGAAGGCAGGAATCAGTGTGTCGTGGGGGAGGGACTTGTGGATCTGAGAGTGCAGGTGGACATTTAGACCGGAGAGAAGATAGAGCAATGACGGTGTGGGACATTGCTTAAGTCTACTAGGATCTATGGGGTTCCACCAGGCAGGAGTATCAGTACAGGGGTCTTACCTGTGTCCCTGATTGCAGCATGCCTCCTGGGAAACAGGGAGGGCTCTGGGTTGGGGTGGGAGACAGTATGTTGTTTTGCAAGTGCAGATAGAGGGGTAGACTTGAAGAGAGATGGAGTTCTGACAGGGCAAGACAACCCACATCTGCTGTGCTCTATGGAGTCCCTAAATTTCTTCTCCCTTTTTATCCCTGTACCTCTTATAGTCAGGAAATTTGTCTGTAGGTTTAGTGACTGGGTCAGTATCCTCATACTTCCACTGGAGAATGGCAAATGTATTTATCCCCTAAGCCATTTCACTGATTCCTCTTTGAATGTTTTGAGCTTATTAATAAATGTTCTTTTGGATTATCATCTGACTTTGTCCAATAGGTGGCTATTACTAGAGATTGGTAAATTTGGAGGAGACAAATAGGCTTGCTTCTTCTTCTTTTTTTTTCATGTTGACAAAAATATGTATGTACTGTGGGATATCTATCACAGTATTATATACAATGGTGAATTATGAGAAACATGTCAAAATTAAATACAGAATTGATAAATTATGAAATTACTTGTAGACATTTCTAGAATAATTATGATGCAAATTTTTTTGGGCAAAAACTTTAGAAGCCAATATTATTATCATCTTGTATGTTCACATTATAAATATGATTAAAATAAATTAATCATTTTGTAACAACATTATGCAATTGGAAATTATTTCTGACAGATTAACTCTTACAGTTTTATAGGCCATTCCTTTTTTCTCCTTTGAAATAACAAAGGAAAGTTGACCAGTCAAAATAACACACAATCTAATCTCATAAATCACATATTTAATGTTACTTGTTTTCAGTAGGCTTTGAAAACCTTACTACTGTCACAGTCAACTAGAAATAAGTTGACAACTCTTGACTAAATTCAGAGAAAATAAATATTAGTCTTCTAAAATATACTGGACTCACCTCTCTAATGTGACCATAAAATTCAAATACCTTCAATGTTCTCCCTTGAAGATATGTTAGCTTCACTCTGAGCAAAGAGCAACATTCCTTTGGGTTTCCCAAGGCCATTACACTGAGATTAATCAAATACTTATAACACTTGCTGAAGTTACTACCCCTTAAATATTTCTATTTGACCAGTATGAATTGTACTTCCTTATCTTTTTTGATAACATTTTGTTGAAACTTGATTTTATTCAATATTAGAATGGCTACTCCAGCTTGTTTTTTGGGATCATTTACTTGAAAAAATTTTTTCCAACCTGTTACTCTGAGGTAGTGTCTGTCTTTGTCACTGAGGTGCATTTCCTGTATGCAGCAAAATGCTGGGTCCTGTTTAAGTATCCAGTCTGTTAGTCTATGTTTTTTTGTTTTTGTTTTTTTTTTAAATTGGGGAATTGAGTCCATTGATGCTAAGAGATATTAAGGAAAAGTGATTGTTACTTCCTGTTATTTTTGTTGTTAGAGGTGGTATTATGTTTGTGTGCTATCTTCTTTTGGGATTGTTGAAAGATTACTTTCTTGCTTTTTCTAGGGTGTAGTTTTCCTTGTTATGTTGGTGTTTTCCATCTATTATCCTTTGTAGGGCTGGATTTGTGGAAAGATATTATGCAAATTTGGTTTTGTCATGGAATATCTTGTTTTCTCCATCTATGGTAATTGAGAGTTTTGCTAGGTATAGTAGCCTGGGCTGGCATTTGTGTTCTCTTAGGGTCTGTATGACATCTTTCAAGGATCTTCTAGCTTTCACAGGCTCTGGTAAGAAGTTTGGTGTAATTCTGATAGGTCTGCCTTTGTATGTTATTTGACCCTTTTCCCTTACTGCTTTTAATATTCTTTCTTTGTTTAGTACATTTAGTGTTTTGATTATTATGTGATGGGAGGGGTTTCTTTTCTGGTCCAGTCTATTTGGAGTTCTGTAGCTTCTTTTATGTTCATGGGCATCTCTTTCTGTAGGTTAAGAAAATTTTCTTGTATAATTTTATTGAAGTTATTTACTGGCCCTTTAAGTAGGGAATCTTCACTCTCTTCTATACCTATTATCCTTAGGTTTGGCCTTCTCATTGTGTTCTGAATTTCCTGGATGTTTTGGGTTAGGAGCTGTACTGGCTAGTTTTGTGTCAACTTGACACAAGCTGGATTTATCACAGAGAAAGGAGTTTTAGTTGAGAAATGACTCCATGAGATCCAAGTGTAAGGCATTTTCTCAATTAGTGATCAAGGGTGGGGGCTTGTGGGTGGTACTATCCTGGGCGGGTAGTCTTGGGTTCTATAAGAAAGCAGGCTGAGCAAGCCAGGAGAAGCAAGAAGCAAGCCAGTAAGCAGCATTCCTCCATGGCCTTTGCATCAGCTCCTGCTCCTTGACCTGCTTGAGTTCCAGTTCTGTCTTCCTTTCGTGATTAACAGCAATTGGAAGTGTAAGCCAAATAAACCCTTTCCTCCTCAACTTGCTTCTTGGTCATGATGTTTGCACAGGAATAGAAATCCTGACTAAGACAGGAGCTTTTTGCATTTTGCATTTTGCATTTTCTTTGACTGTTGTGTCAATGTTTTCTATGGTTATCTTCTGCACCTGAGATTCTCTCTTCTATCTCTTGTATTCTGTTGGTGATGCTTGCATCTATGACTCCTGATCTCTTTCCTAGGTTTTCTAACTCCAGGGTTGTCTCCCTTTGTGATTTCTTTATTGTTTCTATTTCCATTTTCAGACCCTGGATGGTTTTGTTCATTTCCTTCACCTGTTTGATTGTGCTTTCTTATAATTCTTTAAGGGATTTTTGTTTGTTTGTTTGTTTCCTCTTTAAGGGCTTCTAGCTATTTACCTGTGTTCTTCTGTATTTCTTTAAGGGAGTTGTTTACATCCTTCTTAAAGTCTTCTATTATGATGAGAAGTGATTTCAGATCTGAATCTTGCTTTTCCAGTGTGATGGTGTATCCATCACACTTGTTATGGAGGGAGAATTGGGTTCTGATGGTGCCAGGTAACCTTGGTTTCTGTTGCTTATGTTCTTGCACTTGCCTCCTGCCATCTGGTTATTTCTAGCACTACATTCCCTCCTTTTATCTGACTGGAACCTGTCCTTCTTGTGATCCTGGTTGTGTGTCAAAACTCCTCAGAGACCATCAATTTCTGTGATCCTGTGATCCTGAGATCCTGGGTGTGACAGAGCTCCTGAGAGTCAAGCTCCTCTGCCACCCAAAGATCCTGGTGTGACCAAGCTCCTGGGACCCGTGATCCTGAGATCCTAGGTGTGTTAGAGTGTCTGGGAGTGGAGCTTCCTCTGGGTTTTGTGGGACTGGCTGAGGAGTTTGCACCCAAGGTCTGCTCAGGGCACAGGCCCAGACAGGAAGGAACCCATGCTACTGGTCTGGTGGGGTTTCTGGGTCCCTGGATTCTACTGGTCCCAGTTACTCCCGGTGTTGGGACATACGTTGTGTCCTCCTCACCTCTGAGTCTATGATCCTGGGCATGTTAGAGTGCCTGGGAGTGGAGCTTCCTCTAGGTGTTATATGGCTTGCTTCTTTTTATTCCTTGTGGTCTTCACTGGGTCTTGCACTCTAGAGTCATTTTGAGGTTGTGTCCTTCTGGTACTGTTGAAGTCAGGATCAATAATTGATGTTTTCTTAGCATAGCTGTACTTGGCCTGGCCACATGATGTTTAGAGTTTGGTCATGAGGATACCCATTGCTAACTCATGAGGGCAAGGGGACTATCCCCTTTGAATAGCTCACTTTGCAAATGGAATACAGACTCTTACCTCTGAAAATGAGTCCATGAAACTGGGAGCACAGTTTTGTGTTACTTCTGACCTGAGTAGCCTATATCTTTTGTCTGAGCAGTGTGTTATGTGTGTATACTGAGCATGGGTACTGGGGTTGTATCTCTTAGGGTTGTGTTATTGAATGGAATCAGAGCTTGTGTGGTTCCCAAAATGAGCCTGGAGATGTGCAAGGGGGGTAGTGCCATGGATCATAGGTTTTTCATCTTTCATTGAATCATCTGGAGTCACCAAAACATCCTAGCAAGACTCTCATAGTGTTTGAAATTTATAAACAATCACAGCTATTTTAAGATCATGTGTGCAATGTCTCTGTCAAGTAATCTTGGTTAGTCACAGCATTTTACATCCTTTCTTTCTATATTCCCATTTTTTTTTTCAGTCTTGGAATGTTCTTCCTTTGCAATGTTTCTGAGCCCATAGGTGGTGGTATAAATGTTTAGGGGTGAGCACTCAACTGTAATTTTTCTAAATACCTTTACCAACTATTAGAGTTTATATACCCTACCATTTGCTGTAAAGAAAAAAATCATTGAATAAAAATGAGAATAGTATTTGTGTATGAGTATAAACATGAACATAGATATTGCAGTTTGGAGAATTAGTCTCTTCCAGCAAAGAACTCCCTAACTGGATGCCCTGAAAACATACACTCAAACATCAAAGAAGACCCAGCATTATTTTTTTTTTGTGTGTGTGCATGTGCATATCCATCCATCCATCCATCCATCCATCCATCCATCCATTCATCCATCCATACACACATACACACATGTGAATGGAAGTGCGGAATTGGAGGGTAGAAAAGAAAATAAATGGAAGTGTTCAAATTATATTTTAATTAAAATGTATTTAAAATCATAGAAAATGATTTTAAAAATAAATTCAATGTTTTGTATTTTATAGGAATGAGCATTCAAATGGTGTAGATTTCAGCAAATGCTAAGTGCAAAGTCTGTTGATCTGGTCATTGATTAAATGGGACATCCACATCAATTTCCAACCCCTAAACTCATGGAACATCACAGAAGAGTGGGGGGGAAATGCCAAAGCTGAAGAATAGGTAGGATTTTTTTTTTAAATGATTTTCTTTTATCTTTTCTTTCTTTCTTTCTTTTTTTTTTTCTTTTTGATATTTTATTTATATTTCAAATGTTTTCCCCTTTCCATATCTCCCCTTTGGAACCTCCCTATTCCCTTCTCCTCCCCCTGACTCTATGGGGGTATTCCCCCACCCACCCACCCACCCATTCTCTGCTTCCCTCCTTGGCATTCTCCTATACTGGGGCACCTAACACCCTCAGACCCAAGGGCCTCTCCTCCCCCTAATGGCTAAAAAGACCCTCCTCTGCCACCCAGCACCATGGGTCCTTCCATGTGTATTCTTTGGTTGGTGATCCAGTCTCTGGGAGCATCAGGAGATCACACCAGTGTACACTGTTCCTCCCTCCATGGGGCTACTAACTCCCTCAGCTCCTTCAGTTCTTTCTTTAACTCCTTCATCTGGGACTTCATGCTCAGCCCAATGGTTGCTGTGAAGTGAGTCTGGGGTATTCCGAACTTTTGGGCTAATAACCACTTATCAGTGAATACATACCATGTTCATTCTTTTGTGACTGAGTTACCTCACTCAGGATGATATTTTCAAGTTCCATCCATTTGCCTAAGAATTTCATGAAGTCAATGTTTTTAATAGCTGAGTAGTATTCCATTGTGCAAATGTATCACATTTTCTGTATCCATTCCTCAGTTGAGGGACATCTGGGTTGTTTCCAGTTTCTGGCTATTATAAATATGGCTGCTATGAACATAGTGGAGCATGTGTCTTTATTACATGTTGGAACATCTTCTGGATATATGTCCAACAGTGGAATAGCTGGGCCCTCAGGTAGTATTATGTTCATTTTTCTGAGGGTCCACCAAACTGATTTCCAGAGAGGTTGTATCAGCTTGCAATCCCACCAGCAATGGAAGAGTGTTCCTATTTCTCCACATCCTCGCCAACATCTGCTGTCACTTGAGTTTTTGATCTTAGCCATTTTGACTGGTGTGAGGTGGAATCTCAGGGTTGTTTTGATTTTCATTTCCCTGGTGATTAAGGATGTTGAACATTTCTTTAGGTGTTTCTCAGCCATTCGAGTTTCCTCACTTGAGAAATTTCTGTTTAGCTCTGTTCCCTATTTTTTGATAGGGTTATTTGGATCTCTGGAGTCTAACTTTTTGAGTTATTTGTACATATTGGATATTAGCCCTCTATTGGATGTAGGATTGATAAAGATCTTTTCCCAATCTGTTGGTTGCTGTTTTGTCCTATTTATGGTGTCCTTTGCCTTACCGAAGCTTTGTAATTTCATGAGAATTTGTCAATTCTTGATCTTAGAGCATAAATCATTGGTGTTCTGTTCAGAAACTTTTCCCCTCTGCTCATGTGTCCGAGATTTTCCCCATTTTCTCTTCTTTTAGATTCCGTGTATCTGATTTTATGTGGAGGTCCTTGATCCACTTGGACTTGAGCTTTGTACAGAGAGATATGAATGGATCAATTCACAGTCTTCTACATATAGACTGCCAGGTGAACCAGCACCATTTGTTGAAAATGCTGTCATTTTCCTACTGGATGATTTTAGCTCCTTTGTCAAAGATCAAGTGACCATAAGTGTGTGGGTTCATTTCTGGGTCTTCAATTCTATTCCATTTATCTACCTGCCTGTCACTGTACCAATACCATGCAGATTTTATCACTACTGATCTGTAGTACAGCTTGAAGTCAGGGAATTCCCCAAGATGTCCTTTTATTGTTGAAAATAGTTTTTGCTATCCTGGGTTTTTCGTTATTCCATATGAATTTGAGAATTGTTCTTTCTAAGTCTATGAAGAATTGAGTAGGAATTTTGATGGGGATTGCATTGAATCTGTAGATTGCTTTCAGCAGGATGGCCATTTAACTATATTAATCCTGCCAATCCATGAGCATGGGAGATCTTTTCATCTTCTGAGGTCTTCTTTGATTTCTTTCTTCAGACACTTGAAGTTCTTGTCATACAGATCTTTCACTTGTTTGGTTAGAGTCACACCAAGATATTTAATATTGTTTGTGATAATTGTGAAGGGTGTCATTTCCCTAATTTCTTTCTCAGCCTGTTTATCCTTCGAGTATCGGAAGGCTACTGATTTGCTTGAGTTAATTTTATATCTGGCTACTTTGCTGAAGTTGTTTATCAGCTGTAGGAGTTCTCTGGTGGAGTTTTTTGGGTCACTTAAGTATACCATCATATCATCTGCAAATAGTGATATTTTGATTTCTTCCTTTCCAATTTGTATCCCTTTGACCTCTTTTTGTTGTCTAATTGCTCTAGCTAGAATTTCCAGTACTATACTGAATAGATAGGGAGAGAGAGAGCAGCTTTGTCTAGTCCCTGATTTTAGTGGGATTGCTTCCAGTTTCTCTCCATTTAGTTTGGTGCTGGCCCCTGGTTTGCTGTATATTGCTTTGACTATATTTAAGTATGGCCCTTGAATTCCTGATCTTTCCAAGACTTTTATCATGAAGGGATGGTGAATTTTGTCAAATGCTTTTTCAGCATCTAGTGAAATGACCATGTGGTGTTTATTTTGTTTTTTGTTTTTTTTGAGTTTGTTTATGTAGTGGATTACATTGATGTATTTCCGGGTATTGAACCATCCCTGCATCCTTGGTTGAAGCCTACTTGATCATGGTGAGTGATCATTTTGATGTGTTCTTGGATTCGGTTTTCGAGAATTTTATTGAGTATTTTTGCATTGATATTCATAAGGGAAATTGATCTGAAGTTTTCTTTTATTGTTGGGTCTTTGTCAGGTTTTGGTATCAGTGTAACTGTGGCCTCATAGAATGAATTGGGTAGTTTTCCTTCTGTTTCTATTTTGTGGAATAGATTGAAGGAATTTTTTTTTTTTTCTTGACAAGCTGTCTTCTGGATATGACATGGCTGCTGCGTTTGTGAATCACAGAAGATCTGGTTATTTGCCACAAGATCAAGAGAGTCAACATTCATGAAACTGCAAAGGGCTTTGAGACCTTACCTCTAGCTAAGGAGCAACTAGCAGTTTGGTGGATTCTTGGGGAAAGAAACTGTTTCTCTTTGCCATGTGGCTACTGGAAAGTTGTCTGTATTCCAGTAGATGGCGCCACATCCTTGTGCATGGGAGCATCAGTAAAAATCATAATCATCATTTAAATATGTATGTCACACGCACATGAAGGTGAGAGGGGAAAGTTGTTAGAGTCTGGGAGAGAATTGGAATGGATATTTCAGGGTGGATATGATCAAAGCACATGTACACATGAAACTGTCAAAGAATTAAAAAAAAATCTTGGAGAATATTTCAACAACCAAATTAAAATAAAAGAAAAACCAAAATAAAATAAAACAAAACAAAACCATTTTGAACCAGACAATGCTATTTCAGATAGAAAAAAACACACATAATTACTTTCTTAATTCTGCCTCTTAACTATTAAGAAAGACATGAAAAATTAATGCAACTTAGAGTTGGTATTAAAAATTTGTCTTTTCAATGGAAGCTTTACTTTGCATTTAGTATCTGGAGTAAGAGTACCAAACATATTACTATGAGAAGTCTTACCCAGATTGCTCTCCTGTAAACTTTGTGCTGGTTCCATTCATACTCAAAAAGTGTTGTTCTTCTGACATGTTAAAAATGGGGGTAGTATGGAAAATGATTTTACTATTGACACAAATTTATTAAATTTGATTAATTCTGTTGTGTTTAATGGCAGCAGCATCCCTCAGACATTGAAAGAGAATCAGAACTCAGAAATGTGTTGAATGCATCACTGGTCAACTGGGTGGAATGTTTTCACTTTCTCTTGAGAGCCTCTTCATGGAAGGATTTGGAATTTGAGACCAGCAGGGCTTAGGATCAGCAAGAAGAAGACTGACTCTATGTTCCTGGCTCTTGTGTGATTTCTGTCCTAGAGGACCAAGGCTGCTCTCCCAGGGTTGTATAGTTGTAATGGATGGCTGCTCTGTTTTCCTCACTGCCCTTGATTTCCCCTGTGTAAACTGCTCAAGCCAGACCTCATCAGCTTCTGTTTTCAGTGCTGCTGGGCCATGGGATCCCTGAGCTTTCTGAGTCAGGGTAGGAAAATGTCTGTGTGTGAGGGGAGGGGCTATGGCAAATTGCATCTGTGTGGGGATTGGTGGGGGCATGTTTAGGAGGGAATTTTCTGAAGTATATCTGTTAGGACATGTTCTGGGACATGGCTGTGTCTGTGATTGCTGGAGGTATTGTAAGGATGGCTGGTAGGCTAGAGTACCAGTGGGAAGGCAGGGTGGCACCTGCACCTGTATAACCAACCTGGCCTTATTGGTCAGCTTGGATTTCTCTTCAGCAGTTACTAGTGGATCTGAACATTGAAGGTGATCTTTCATTTCTCTCCTGAGTGTCACCCTAAGGGCTTTGTGTCTTGTTGTTGCAGGGCAGTGTGTCAGCAGCCCTGAACCTGGCATCTGGAGATCCTTTTATTGAGCTGAGAAGAAGGCTTATGATAGAGCCCAGAGAGAAGAAGGCCATGCTGCAGCCTCAGTAGCTATGGAAGGATGTTGGGAACAGCCTGCAGACACCTCCCTTTGGCCCTAAAGATGAACAACAGCACACAGCTGAGGGCCAGCTTGGTGTCCAGCTGGCTGCCTTTAAGAACCTTCTCTAAAGGAACTGAAGGAGCTAAGGGAGTTTGCAGCCCCATGGGGAGGAAGCAACAATATCTACTGGTCAGGCCCCCTGGTGCTCCCAGAGACTGGACCACCAACCAAAAAATACATATGGAGGGACCCATGGTGCTGGCCAAATATGTGGCAGAGGAGGGCCTTGTTGGCCATCAGTGGGAGGAGAGGCCCTTGGGTCTGAGAGTGTCAGATGCCCCAGTATAGGGGAATGCCAGGGAGGGAAGATGGGAATGGGTGGGTGGGTGGGAGAATACCCTCATAGAGGTGGGGGAGGTAGGGGTTAGGGGATTTTTCAAAAGGGAGACCTGGAAAGGGGAAAACATTTAAAATGTAAATAAAGTATCAAAAAAAACCCATTATGGATATACTTTAAAAATATCAGCATGGTAGTAAATATTCATTTTTTTACATGGAGAGAAAAAGAAATTTTCTCTGATATGCCTTAGAATGACTGGTAAACATAAAATAACCTGTTTTCAGACAGTGCTGCTAAATATCACTCTGAAAGCTCCTGGAATTCCCCATTTCCCAAACCATATGGCTTGCTGCAAATACAACTGGCATATGGTAAACAGTGTAAGCACACCTCATAGTCTCCCTCTTGAGAACCTACTAGAATATTGTGGTGTATACATTTAATGTTCTGAATGCTGGGTCGTTAATGGATCTTTGATTCCACGCACTTTGTCATCCACTTTTTTACAAACCTTTAATAATAACCAAGCAGCCCTTGCCTTGGTCACCTGAAACCCAGACTTCAGAAGAGATTCATTTTCAACTTGAGATTCAAATTATGCTTACAGGTATTTTATAGCATTCTTAAAAACAAACCAAATCTAAATCAACCCAAAAAGTACTTATAAAAAAGAATTTCTGCTTTAGAAAAGTAAATTCATCATTCCTTTAGTCTTTGTTAAAGCCATGCAAAAACAATAACAATACTAACAAGGAGTTCATTCTTGACAAGACTTAAGGGAAATAGGAATGCACAAAGTCTAACACTTTGAATCTTCCCAAAGTAGCCATGGTCAACAAAAATTTTATATAATGCAGTGGAAAGGTTCTTAGGATTCTACATTTCAAAACATTAAAGCAAGCCCCACAAACCTGTGTATAAATCTCGTAAATATCTGAGGTATAAAAACAACCATTTCAACCTAGTGACAAAAGCAAACATTTCTATTTCTGAAAATGTGAGAAGAGTTCTTGGGATGAAGGCATAAATTTGACTAAATTTCCTTAATTTCAATGATGAACAGAGCAGGGAATAACAGAGTGTGAATGACAGGTAAGAAGGTCATTCATGGAAGACATGATGTTTGATTGTGACCAATATGTGAGAAGTGAGAAGGACATTTCACTTCCTTCACTGCTGTAAGAAAAGTGTTTGCTGTTTTGCTATGTAAATGCAGTCATATGGAAAATTGTTCATATGCAAACTTAGAAATGGTATGCCTATGGATTCTAGTCCTGTAAAGTGGAAAGGTGACAAGAAGAATAAAAATCAAAGAAATAAACATGAAGAAAGACAAAAAAGAAAGGGAAGGTCAGGAGGAAAGGAACGAAGGAAGCAGGAGGGAAGAAGGGAAGGAAAGAGCAGAGGATGAAGAGTAGGAAGAAAGGATGGAAGGACAAGAGGAAGAGGAAGAAGAAAGGAAGGACGGGAAAATTAGGAATGATGGATGGATGATGGACAAGGAACATTAAATAGTAATTATTCCTATTGAATAAATATGCAATATAATCAAAATGTAAGATAGCAAACCAAGTATAATAATCTCTCTCTTACTATATGGCTTAACAGCATAAAATTCCCTCATCTCTTCTCTCTTGATTTTATAATGCATATTCTTTCCTGTTATCTTTTAAAAGAATCAGTCTCATATTGTTAGAAACCTGAAGATCAAAAAAAAAAAGTCTAACATCTCCTTTATAATCACATCTTACCTAATTCTCTCATGCACACAGACACCCATTCCCATGCATTGTTTTTTATTTTTATTTTTATTCTTCTCTGATACATTACATCTGGACCGACCACAGTTTCCCCTCCCCCACCCCTCCCAGTTTCTCTAACTCCTTCCCTCTCCACCCAGATCCACTCACCTATTTCACTTAAAAAATATCTTTTGAGGATTTTACCACCTAGACTATCATGTGTCTTACTTTTTAATTAGTTAAAATGGTTTTGATCTTTTTTTCAAATTCTTTTTAAAATTAATTAAATTAATTAATTTTACTAATTAATTAATTAATTATTAATTTTAAGCTCCTGATTTTTATTCCCATCCTGGTCCACCCTCGTACTGTTCCACATCCCATACATCTTCCCTGTGGCCCCACTGTCTCTATGAGGATGTCCCCATCCTCCAACCCCACCCCACCAAACTTCTAAACTCCCTGGAGCCTCCAGTTTCTTTGAGAGTTAGGTGAATCCTCTTTGACTAAGCCCAGACCTGGCAGTTCTCTGCTGTATATGTGTTGGGGGCCTCCTATCAGTGGGTGTATGTTGCCTGGTCAAATATGCATTTCTGTATGTGAAATAACATAGTAAAGGTAATAAACATATATTTCATTAAAAAAAAAAAAAACCTTCTCCAAACCTGGCAGCCTTCCAGACCCATCCCTTTGACCACCTGTCTTCCTGACCCTTTTCCAAATCCTGCTGCCTTTGCTGCATCACTGGAATTAATGGTTAGTTTTCAAAGGTAATATGCTACCTAAAACTAATATAGTATTATGAAGTACACCAACTCATAGCTGTTGTTTTGAGACCCCTCTCCTATGGTAAAGATATTAGTTATAATGGCTGTCATCAGACTTATGGAGGCTCTTGTTGGTGCTAATAATTGTTATTATACTTATGTCTAAATTGATTTATATAAGCAAAACCTGTAATGAATCTGACAGTTAAGCTGTCTGATGCAACTGTAGTTTAAATAATGAATTGGGAGACATATTAGCATGGAACTGGTAGAAACCAATATGTTCACAGTATGAGCCGACAGCTTATGTAACTGACCTGCTGATAGAACATGCTGTAACATATAACAGAAGGCATTTGATTTCTTAGGAGTAGGGTTCATCCTGAAAAATCTAGAAATGATTAAGGTAACCTCTGTGATTTACAGTACCTATGAAACTCCTTATTTGACCTTCTGTATATATGGAGGAATATTTGACATAATTATAGGTAAAGAAATATGTTATGTATAAAGTTGAAGTTAAAGAAGAAAATTGTGTTTAATACTCTATAAGCATTTCTAGTTTCCATCTACCCCCTGGAGATGATCCTGTGCCACAGGTCTCTGCACCCTAATCACTCCCTGCCCTGAGATAGCTTGTCCCCCAGGAGTGCTGACACTCCCAAGATCAAGATAACAGTACCACTACTGCCCCAATACCTGGCCCAAGTGGGATCTGCTTGGGACCCACAGGACCTAGGTACCACTGAGCAATCTGGGACGTGATACTTCCAGTTTCCATTTGCCACCTTCCCACCCCAAGCAGACCCTGGGCCACAGCTTTCTGCATTCCAGTCAGGCCTGGAAATAGCTTGTCATGCAGGAATGTTGACACACCTAAGAACAAAGGAGTGCTGCCACACCCAGGATCATAGGCTCACAGAAGAGACAAGCTCCAGTCAGAGACAGCAAGACCAGCTAACACCAGAGATAACCAGATGGCAAGAGGTAAGCACAAGAACATAAGCAACATAAACCAAGGCTACTTGGCATCACCAGAACACAGGTCTCCCAGCACAGCAAGCCCTGGATACCCCAACACATCTGAACAGCTAGATTATGATATAAAATCACATTTCATGATGACGATAGGACTTTAAGAAAGACATCAACAACTCCCTTAAAGAAATACAGGAGAACACAGGTAAACAGGTAGAAGCCCTTAAAGAGGAAATACATACATCCCTTAAAGTAACATAGGAAAACAAAACCAAACCATTGAAGGAATTGAACAAAACCATCCAGGATCTAAAAATGAAAATAGAAACAATAAAGAAACCACAAAGGGAAACAACACTGGAGATAGAAAACCTAGGAAAGAGATCAGGAGACGTAGATGCAAACATCACCAGCAGAATACAAAAAATAGAAGAGAGAATCTTAGGTGCAGAAGATACCATAGAAAACATTGACACAGCAGTCAACAAAAATACAAAAACCAAAAAGCTTCTAACCCAAAACATTCAGGAAATCCAAGATACAATGAGAAGACCAAACCTAAAGATAATAGGTATAGAGGAGAGCAAAGATTACCAACTCAAAGGGCCCGTAAACATCTTCAACAAAATTAAAGAAGAAAACTTCCCTAACCTAAAGAAAGAGATGCCCATAAACAGGCAAGAAGCCTAGAGAACCCCAGATAGATTGGACCAGAAAAGAAATTCCTCTAGTCACATAATAATTAAAGCACCAAATGCACAGAACAAAGAAACAATATTAAAAACTGTAAGGGAAAAAGATCAAGTAGCAAACAAAAGCAGACCTATCAGAATTACACCAAACTTTTCAACAGAGACTATGAAAGCTAGAAGATCCTGGGCAGATGTCATATAGACACGAAGAGAACACAAACACCAGCGATGATACTATACTCAGCAAAACTCTCAATTACCATAGATGGAGAAACCAAGATATTTCATGACAAAAACAAACTTACACAATATTTTTCCTCAAATCCAGCCCTACAAAAGATAATAGATGGAAAACTCCAACACAAGGAGGGAAACTACACACACACACACACACAAAGCAAGAAACTAATCTTCTCATAAATCTAAAAGGAGAAAAGAAGAGAGCCACATAAACATAATTCAAAGTCTAACAACAAAAATAACAGGAAGCAACAATCACTGGTTCTTAACATCTTTTAACATCAATGGACTCAATTCACCCCCCCCCCCCCAAAAAAAAGTAGACCAACAGAATGGGTATGTAAATGGGCTGCATACAGAGAGCCAAACTCAGTGTCAAAGACAGACACTAACTCAGAGGAAATGGATGGAAAAAACATTTTCCAAGCAAATGCTTCTAAGAAACAAGCTGGAGTAGCATTCAAATATAGAATAAAATCGACTTTCAACCAAAAATTATCAAAAAGTTGAAGAAGGACATTTCATACTCATAAAAGGAAAAATCTACCAAGATGAACTCTCAATTCTGAACATCTATGTCACAAATGCAAGGGTAGCAACATTTGTAAAATAAATGTTACTAATACTCAAAGCACATGTTGAACCTCACACAATAATAGTGGGAGACTTCAACATCCCATTGTCATCAATGGACAGATCATGGAAACACAAACTAACCAGAGACACTGAAATAAGCAGATGTTATGAACCAAATGGCTTTAACAGATATCTATAGAACATTTCACCCTAGAGCAAAATAATATACCTTCTTCTCAGTACCTCATGGTACTTTCTCCAAAATTGACCATATATTCAGCCATGAAACAAGCTTAAACAAATACAAGAAGATTGAAATAATCTCATGTGTCCTATTAGTTAACTACAGAATGAGGTTGATCTTCAATAACAACAACAACAACAACAACAACAGAAAAAAACAAAAAGCAAAATAAAACAAAACAAAACAAACAAAAAACAAAACAAAACCAGAAAACCCACATACACATGGAAGCTGAACAACTATTAACTCATTGATAACTTGGTCAAGGAAGAAACAAAGAACAAAATAAATGACTTTATAGAAATTAATGAAAAAGAATGCACAACATACCCAAACTTATAGGACACAATGAAAGCAGTGCTAAGAGGAAAACTCATAGCTCTGAGCACCTCCAAAAAGAAACTGGAGAGAGCCTACACTAGCAGCTTCACAGCACACTTGAAACCTCTAGAACTAAAAGAAGTAAATACACCCAAGAGGAGTAAATGGCAGGAAATAATCAAACTCAGGGCTGAAATCAACCAAGTAGAAACAAAGAGAACTATACAAATAATTAACAGAACTAACAGCTGGTTCTTTGAGAAAAACAACAAGATAGATAGGCTTTTAGCCATACTAAACAGAGAGCACAGAGACAATATCTAAATTAACAAAATCAGAAATGAAAAAAGAGACACAACAACAGAAAATGAAGAAATTCAAAAAAATATCAGATCCTACTACAAAGTCCTCTACTCAACAAAATTGAAAAATATGGATGTAATGAACAATATTTTAGAAAGATACCAAACACCAAAGTTAAGTCAGGAACAGAAAAACCATCTAAACACTCCCATAACCCCTAAAGAAATAGCAGTCATTAAAAGTCTCCCAACCTAAAAAAGCCCAGGACCAGATGGGCTTAGTGCATAATACTATCAGACCTTCAAAGAAGACCTAATACCAATACTTTTCAAACTATTCCACAAAATAGAAACAGAAGAAACACTACCCAATTTGTTCTATGAAGCTACAGTTATAGTGATAACAAAACCTCACAAAGACCCCCAAAAGACAGAGAACTTCAGGCCAATTTCCCCTATGAATATTGATGCAAAAATACTCAATAAAATTCTCGAAAACTGAATCCAAGAACACATCAAAATGATCATTCACCCCAATTAAGTAGGCTTCATCCCAGGGATGCAGGGATGGTTCAATACCCGGAAATCCATCAATGTAATCCATTACATAAACAAACTCAAAGAAAAAAAACTACATGATCATTTCATTAAATGCTGAAAAGGCATTTGACAAAATTCACCATCCCTTCATGATAAAAGTCTTGAAAAGATCAGGAATTCAAGGCTCATACCTAAACATAGTAAAAGCAATATACAGCAAACAAGTAGCCAACATCAAACTAAATGGAGAGAAACGTGAAGCAATTCCACTAAAATCAGGGAATAGACAAGGTTCCCTACTCTCTCCCTATTTATTAAATATAGTACTTGAAGTTCTAGCTAGAGCAATTAGACAACAAAAGGGGGTCAAAAGATACAAATTGGAAAGGAAGAAATCAATATGTCATTATCTGCAGATGATATGATCGTATACCTAAGTGACCCCAAAAACTCCACCAGAGAACTCCTACAACTGAAAAACTACTTCAGCAAAGTAGCCAGATATAAAATTAACTCAAACAAATCAGTAGCCTTCCTATACTCACAGGATAAACAGGCTGAGAAAGAAATTAGAGAAATGACACCCTTGACAATGGTTACAAACAATATAAAGTATCTTGGTGTGACTCTAACCAAGCAAGTGAAAGATTTGTATGACGAGAACTTCAAGTTTCTGAAGAAAGAAATCAAAGAAGACCTCAGAAGATGAAAAGACATCCTGTGCTTGTGGATTGGCAGGATTATTATATTAAAAATGTCTATTCCTGCCGAAAGGAATCTACAAATTTAATGCAATCACCATCAAAATTCCAAATCATAGAGTTAGAACGAGCAATTCTCAAATTCATTTGGATTAACAAAAAAACCCAGGATTGCTAAAACTATTCTCACCAATAAAAGAACTTCTGGGGGAATCACCATCCCTGACCTCAAGCTAGAGCAATAGTGATAAAAACTGCATTGTATTGATTCAGAGACAGGCAATTTGATCCATGGAATAAAATTGAAGACCAAGAAATGAACCCACACCCCTATGGTCACTTGTTCTTTGCAAAGAAGCTAAAACCATTCACTGGAAAAATGACAGCTTTTTCAACAAATTGTGCTGGTTCAGTTGGCTGGCATTATGTAGAAGAATGCAACTCAATCCATTCTTATATTCTTTTACAAAGCTCAAGTCCAATTGGATCAAGGACCTCAACATAAAACCGGATACACTGACTCTAATAGAATTGAAAGTGGAAAAGAATCTCAAGCACATGAGTGTGGGGCAGTAATCTGGCAGGCAGTCTGGCACACCGATTGAGCACAGGCAAACTCTGGGAGACCCTGCGACATAATTCGCAAGGGACCGGAAATGTTATGCCAAAGCTCCTGGGAGGCTTTTTGGCTCCAGCCATGGTCACATATCATGCCCTGGTAGAGGTGTGGCCACACAGCCCCAAGCCATCCCCATGTTTGTGAGACATCTAGAGGCTTAGCCACGCCCCTTCCCAGTTCCTATATCTGCCCCACCACTCTGGGAGAGGCGGGAGGTACAGTTCCATCCATGCCACTTTCCACATGATGAAAATAAACACCTTAGAATTATGGACTGTCTCTTCATCTGGACTCTCCAAGAGAAGTGAGGGATCTGGCCCTTGATTAATGAGCCACAACTAATCTTTCGATGCTGAGGGAATTCCAGCGCTCCTAGAGGGTACCCATTCACCCGAGCCTAAGCAGTTAGCCCAGCGCCCAAAGCAGCCGAGACCTGGTCCTGGCAGGAACCCCAGCTGCGCTCTGGCTAACCCGTCTTTGGCACCCTGCGGTGACTGTGGTGCCCTGGGCTAGAGAACCCATGGAGACCGCCACTGCTGCATGTTCCCCAGGAATGCCCCCCTCCCGTACCCATGGGCAGGGCCTGCAGAAGCTTCCCACAGCCCCCCAACCTGCCTGTAGGACTGTGTGGGAAGATTTGCGGCCACTTTCCATGTGTCTGCTGTCCCATCCAGAGCCACAGTGCCCCAGGACAGACATGTGGGGCTTCATTCTCGCACTCCAGGGTTGTTCCCAACACATAAGTTCAGGGGAAAATTTCCTGAACAGAACACCAGTGGCTCGGGCTCTAAGATCAACTATAGACAAATAGGATCTCAAAATTGAAAAGCTCCTGCAAGGCTAGTACACTGTCAACAGGACAAAATGACAGCCTACAGAATGGGAAAAAAACATCTTTACCAATCCTATATCCAATAGATGGCTAATATCCAAAATGTACAAAGAACTCAAGAAGTTAGACTCCAGAAAACCAAATAACCCTAATAAAAATGGGGTACAGAGCTGAACAATGAATTCTCAATCGAGGAATCTTAAATGGCTAAAAAGCACCTAAAGAAATGTTCAACATCCTTAGTCATCAAGGAAATGCAAATCCAAACAACCATGAGATTCTACCTCACACCAGTCAGAATGACTAAGATCAAAAACTTAGGGGACAGCAGATGTTGGCGAGGATGTGGAGAAAGAAAAACACTCCTCCATTGCTGGTGGGATTGCAAGCTGGTACAACCACTCTGGAAATAAGTCCAGAAGTTCCTCAGAAAATTGGACATAGTACTACCTGAAGATCCTGGGCTTAGACCCTAAAGATGCTCCAACAGATAATAAGAACACATGCTCCACTCTGTTCATAGCAGCCATATTTAGAACACCCTGCAGCTGCAAAGAACCCAGATGTCCTTCAACAGATAAATGGATACAGAAAATGTGGTACATTTACACAACTATTAAAAACAATGACTTCATGAAATTTGCAGGCAAATGGATGGAACTAGAAAATATCGTCCTGAGTGAGGTAACAGTCACAAAAGAATACACATGGTATGTACTTAGTGGATATTATGCAAAACGCTAGGAATACCCAAGATACAACGCACAGACCATATGAAGTTCAAGGAAGACCAAAGTGTGGATGCTTCAGTCCTACTGAGAAGGGGGGCCACAATAACCATGGGAGATAGAAGGATGGAAGGACTTGGGAGGGAGGGAGGAGGGTGAGGGGAGAAGAGGGGCAGGATCTGGTGTGGGAAGAGATTGGAGAGAAGTGCAGAGTGACAGAAAATTGAATGAAAGTGTGTAGCAGTGGGGGTTCAGAATCCAGGGGTAGTCACTATTAAGTTCCAAATGCCAGAGAAGCAAAAGTTTCCCAGGACCGAAAGGGGATGGCAGTAGCTGAAATCTCCAACAAAGGGGAGAGAGAATATGTAGAGACCATATCCAGAGAGTAGGCATGATCCCCAGTTGACAGATATGGCCCTTCATCTCAAAAATATGAAACCAGAATTGCTCCTGTCTAAAGGAAATTCAGGGACAAAGAGTGGAGCAGACACTGAAAAAAGGCCATCCAAAGACTGCCCCACCTAGGGATCCATCTCATCTGCAGACACCAAACCCAGACAGGATTACTGATGCCAAGAAGCACTTACTGATAGGAGCCTGATATGACTGTCCCCTGAGAGGCTCTGCCTGAGCCTGACCAATACAGCTGTGGATGTTTGCAGCCAACCATCATACTGAGCATGGGGACCACAATGGAGGAGTTAGGAAAGGACTGAAGAAGCTGAAGAGGTTTGCAACCCCATAGGAAGAAACACATTATCTTCGAACCAGACCCCTGAGAGCTCCCAGGGAATTAAACCACTAACCAAAGATTACACATGGAGAAACACATGGCTCCAGCTGCTTATGTAGCAGAGGATTGCCTTATTTGTCATCAATGGGAGGGAAGGTCCTTGTTTCTTTGGAAACTTGATGCTCTACTGTAGGGGAAAGCTAGAATGGTGAGGCAGGAGTGGGTGGGTGGGGAAACACCCTTGTAGAAGCAGGGGGAGGGGGAATGGGATATGGGGTTTCCAGAGGAGAAACTGGAAAGGGGGGAAATATTTGAAATGTAAATAAATAAAATAATTAATAAAAAAAATTAAGAAAAAACCTAAAAACAAAACAAAACAAAACAAAAAAACCCCCAAAGAACCTGGAGAATAATCCTCCTACCCTCTACCCTAAGATCCTCTATAATGAGGTATAATGTTGACAATTAAATGAGTGTGGAGAAGAGATTGATAGTTTTAAAAATAATTATCAAGTTAAAAATATAAAGGAGAAAAAACAAATTCTACATGAATTCAGGTTTAATATTTGTTAAGTCACTTACTACTGAAACTTAATTATGACATCATATTTCAAATCATGACACTGTATTTAAGTCTATTTAAAAATCAACCTTCTGAAACCAGAGAGTTAAGACAGTAAGACTCTCTGTCTCTGTCTCTGTCTCTTTTGCTGTCTCTCTGTCTCTCTCTGTGTGTGTTTTTTGTAATTTTGTTTTTGTGACTAAAATATAATTATGGCATTTTTATATAAAATATAATTATTGTAAATCCCTACATATACTTCACTTCATTTTCTTTCATATTAAAGGCCTCTTTTTCATTGATTGTTGTTTCATGAATATATATATATATATACATATATATATATATAATATATAATTTATACATCCCTAATTTCTTTGTCAGCCCATTTGTCCTTTGAGTAGAGAAAAGCTATTGATTTGTTTGAGTTAATTTTGTATCCAACCACTTTGCTGAAATTGTTTATCAGCTGTACTAGTTCTCTCATGGGTTGTTGAGGGTCACTTATGTATACTATTATATCATCCGCAAATAGTGATATCTTAACTTCCTCCTTTCCGATGTGTTCTTTCAGTGTGACTCAGTGGTGTTTTCTCCATCTCCCATTCATCTCAGATATACACCATCTCACACACACCAGCACATGCAAGCGAACACAGACATGGAAGAGAATATTTATTTAGCCATGTGAAATTAGTCACAAGAAATTTTCTCAGCTACTTAGGTTTTTTTTTTTTGCTCTTGTCAGCTTTATAGGTATGAATCACCAATAGAACCAAACCTAATAAATATTCCAGTGACTTCTTTCTCACTGTGGATTCCTTTCCATTTTAAAGACTCCAAAGAGAATCAGTGGGCTTTTTAATAAAAATTCAATTCAATATTTTAGTCATCCTATTAAGGACATACACACAAAATAAAACCCATCACAAAATATATTTCCTTTAGTTATACTTTCTCTTTTCTCTTAATGCCTTTTGTCTCCTGGCTAGTACAGCCATGTTTAATTTTTCTTTCAATTTCCCAAGGCCTGTAAGGGAAAATCTAATACCACTGCTGAAAAGGAATGAAAATCCCTAGTTCACAGGGACAAATTAATATATTGGTTCCACAATCACCTTCTATATATAAACACTGTATTATACACACACACACACACACACACACACACACACACACACATTCCAGGCTATTTGGGCTTGTCTTGAAGGATTTCTCTTTTTTTCCCTTAGCTAAATCAGACTTACATTTGAGGTTTGTTGACTTAATTCTTAAGCACTGTCAATTTTCAAAAGGATTTTGTTCACATTTTATTATGAAGTGTTCTTTTTCAGGAATGAAAAGAGAAGACTTATTTAGACATTATTTTAATTCTTTTGGTTACTTAGCTCAATGTTCTAATAGTTGTCTAATGGGGAAAAAAATAGTCATTCATTTTCTAGTCTGCTCTTTAGTTTTTTTCCTGCTTTTGAAAGTGAGTAGTGAGCAGAATTCCCTGAAAGCTTCATGAACCTTCCATGCCTTTACCAGTTGTCTCCAAAGAATTGCAGGCAATTGGCAGATGCTCAGAATGGGAGAAACTGTCTTCCCCAGAGAAGTACAGACTATTGGCTATCCTGAAGGTCAGCTCCAAAAACATACAAGCTATGTTTCTGCCTCATGGCACAGGGTGTCAAGTGCCACAGCAAAGACTAAATATGTGATGGAGAGGTAGGAAACAGAATAAAATGGTGTGTGCACTATGAAAGAGGCAGAACTGGGGATGTGATGGTGGTGACAGGTGAGTGAGAGGGCTGAGGTCAACAAGATGTCATTGTCCAACAGTGTGAGTGGGATACCTTGAGTTTATGCAGATGCACACTCAGCCCCAGAACCTGCCACCTGACCAGAGGATTCCCCTGGATTTAGGCAACAACAAAGGCCTGAGATGAGAAGAGTTTGACTGTCTGGATTGGACCTTTTCATAGGACTTCATTGTCCATGATGGCACTGAAGACCATGTTGGTGTCAAGGTCCTTGCTTCTTCCAAAGGCCAGGATGAAGCCTTAGATCCATGTAAGTGCATGCAATCTGTGCTGGTGACTGCTGCCTTGGTAATGTCCTGGGGGTTGGAGTGCAGTGACATGGATGTGGATGGAGGGGTCATGTATAGACAACTGAGACCATGTTGAGGTCCATGGTCTGGCAGTAGGTGAAAGCCATGAGTTTGTGAGAGATCCTGAATCAACAAGGGGCATTGTTGATATCTGCAGCCTGTGCTACTACAAAAGCCCATTCAGATGTCCAAATGTCTGCAGTTTGGGCAGCCATTTGAAGCCAGGTTGATGCCTTGGGAGCAAGAGTGCTGGCTCCACCCCTCTCTGGTCAGGGGCCTCTACTTAGTTGATGGTTTCTTGTGTGGACACAAGTGTAGACTCATCTACCCTTCAGGGCTGGCAAACAAGGAATCTGACCATGCTCAAGTAAGTGTATGTACAATACAAAATGGGCTCGTTTTTTCTTCTTTTGGCGGTGTTGGGGGGGGGACTCAGGAGATAGGTGAGACATGGGAGGACTGAAAGGTGAGTGCAATTGGAGTGCATGATGTTAGATTCCCAAAGGGTCGATAAAAATAACACACAGAAATTATATTGTATAGACTGAATAGGATAGAGATGTATAAATTATATGTCTTTTATCCACAGGATGATTTTAGCTCCTTTGTCAAAGATCAAGTGACCATAAGTATGTGAGTCCATTTCTGGGTCTTCAATTCTATTCCATTGATCTACCTGCTTGTCTCTGTACCAATACCATGCTGTTTTTATCACTATTTCTCTGTAGGATAGTTTGAGGTCAGGAATAGTGATTCCCCCAGAAGTTCTTTTATTGTTAAGAATGGTTTTTGATATCCTCAGTTTTTTGTTATTCCAGATAAATTTGAGAACTGCTCTTTCTATCTGTGTGAAGAATTGAGTTGGAATTTTGATGGAGATTGCATTGAATCTGTAGATTGCTTTTGGTAAGATGGCCATTTTTACTATATTAATACTGTCAATCCAAGAGCATGGGAAATCTTTCCATCTTCTGAAGTCTTCCTCAATTTCTTTCTTCAGAGACTTGAAGTACTTGTCATACTTGCTTTCACTTGCTTGGTTAGATTCACATCAAGATATTTCATATTATTTGTGACTATTGTAAATGGTATCATTTCCCTAATTTCAACTCTTCAACTCTTGCTCTATTGTTAACGTTTTGACTGTTGTGTGACTGATTTCAGTTCTTATAGAAACCCCATTGTAACTACCAATTGTACCTTAAAACTTAAATATGTTAACATTCTATTGCAACTTTTGACTTGTGGTTATTTAAGATGAGATTAACTTCTTGAGTGTACTCTGGGCCTCTATTCAAATTCTACCTCCAAAATTCTGTGACCTTCAATTTCTGTTTTACAACTGAAACTAAGTTCTTTGTTTTTTACTTCAAATTTTCTCTATTGAGGCCACATACATTATTCTGTACAGGTGGCTGTTGTTACCCAACAGGCTAAGTGGTATGCTATGAGTATCTTCACTACTACCAAATTTTGGAGTTTTAACATTAATACCATGTGCAAAAACCTGATTTTTCTAACCTCAAGGAAAATAGTATTTCTCTATTTTTATTGTCTGGCAATTGTTTCAAATGAGCCACATTTAGATTTTATGTTTCTTGGTCATACTTTTGTTTTCCCTGGAATTTGGAATTGTTTTAGAGCTCTCCTTTAGAAAGATGAAATTGGCACCATACTTATTGCAAATATCATCTAAGTTTTACAAAGTACAATCTTTCTTTTTTACTTCACTATTTTCTAATGTTCAAACACTTCCTTCTTGAAGTACATCTAGTACAAATTTGAGAAGATTAATGAGTAAGCCTCCCGAATAGCTAAGAATCTTAAAATCTGATCTTGGACAGTTCCAACCAACTCATCTTGCATCCAAAGTCGTTCTTGTTTCATATGTCAAGGAACACAGTAAAACAAACAAACAAACAAACAAACAAAATATCACATGCTAAGTCAAATTTTTTGAGGTAGAAGAAGACCGTGGTTTGTTGGGGGCACACACACACACACACACACACTCACACACACACACTTTTAATCTTATATATTTTTTTGTAGTTCTGTTTAAACATACATACCCCAATGATACCTGAGCACAAATATAATGAGGTCTTCATGTATGCTACTTCTTCAACTTTTTCTCTTCTTTTGGTCTTTTGTAGACTAGCTTTTTGTAGTATGTGTGTGTATGTATGTGCATAGAGGGGTACACACATGTGTGTGCCAAAACATTCTTCCATGGAAGCTAGGGTTCAATATTGTATGATTTTCTGAATCACTTTCTTCTTATTTTGTTGAAATATATTTTCTCATGAACTTGGAGCTCATTGATTTGTCTAGGTTGGTTGACCAAAGTACTGCACAATCTATTTGTTTCTGCCATCTTTGAATATTTTCCAGCACTGGTTACAGATGCATGTCCTCATAATTGGTTTAACTTGGGTGTTAGGGATCTGATTTCATTCTTCACAGGTATGTGCAATAAGCACTTTACCTGACAAAGCCATCTCTCTAGCTCCAAGTTGAGCTTTTATTTACAGAATTTAAGAAAAGAGAAAGGAATTCCCCACAAGAAAACGTTAGAAAAGCTAAAACCCTCAAAACACAGCTCAGTCCTGTAGCTTGGAGAGTCTCCTCCAGCTGCAGAGCCTTCTAGAACTCTGAAAGGAAGCATAGAAGGAGCGCTTTGTTTCTAGATAAAGGCAATGGTCAAAACTCAAAAGAATAATTGTTCATGCCAGGCAGCTGGATACTGGAATAGATGTTTTCAATGATATTTTTTGCAGCACTCAGATAATCCTACTCATAGCTGTCACCTTGAAGATGTATCACCCTTTTAGTCTGGCTCTTCTCCAGTTTTAATGACCCACCCAGAAGGGGAAAGGGGAGTTTTGCTGGAAGGAGCTCATCACACTGTCTTCCTTTGCCTGTCTCCTGCTTAAAGTCACATATGTCAAACACATTTATTAAAGCAAAAAAACAAGCAAAGAAGCACACACATAGCCCCTCACCTCTGCTCTACCCTCAGCACCTTTCTCATGAAGGGAGAGCTGAATGCACAGAAGTGTGTGGTTGGACAGCGGCCCAGAAATCTGGAAAGTGTATTATGTGGGATCCTCATGGGAAAACACAGAGCTTCCAGCAGCTCTGGCTCTGGGCTTCCACACACCATCAATCCAGTGCCTGGCAGTCTCTACTCCCCTTTTCCCCTCACCTCATGCAGAGAGCAGACAGGAATAACTATGAATCTCAAGTTGCAGTAGCCAACCTATGTGGGGAAGAGAAGGAAAGGGGGTAAGGGAATTCTGGAAAGCTGTAACCTTCCAGCAGTCCTGACAACTCCATTTTGTGTTCAGGCTTTTTCTTACCAGCTTTTCATGGACATTTGGATACAGACGGTTTGAGGGAGAGACTAGTGTTTTTAGGAGCTGGTAGAGCTGGTATGCTGATCTGCCTTCAAGAACTATCTCACAGAAGGAAGTGAAGGTTCAGTGTCTTGACAAGGAGGCTATGCTTGGAAATAATCAAGAATACATTTTTTAAAAAATTCAGGGTCTTGTGTAGCACAAGGCTGGCTACAGACTCTGTATTTAGCTAAGAATCCTCCTGCCTCCACTTTCTCAAGTATTGATGTGGTGCTAGGTTATCAAACCCATGGTTTCCTTCACAATAACTTTGGACTTTACATTAGAGTCACATCTCCAGCCCCCTGAAGATACACTTTGCTAGTGAGAGAAAAAGCTGAGGCCTTCATTAAACTCCTGTGGGTTTGATTTACTTGCCTCCCAGAGCAGGAAACTGAGGCACATGACTACCCACTATGAAAACTATGGATATATTATTTGGAGCAATAACATACAAGTTAGGCTTTCTGTGTTAGAATAAAATGTTCATTTTTCCTACCTTCTGGAGCCAGTGTGACATTCTCTAAGAATTTGGTAGTGTTCCTACAGAGCTAATTTTCTCAGATCTCATGCATTCTATGATTCTATGTGTTTCTACTTCTGTTTTTCTAGGAAAAAAAAAAAACCATGTACTTGGCTTGTGTCTCTTTGACTACTGCTTCAGCAATGGTATGAAGAAAGCCAGACTGAGTCAGAGGTTCCCAGGACAGCTCAGTCATAGCTACTGCTAACTTCAACTTTTACCTCAGGCACGGGTACTTATATACTTTTGCATAAAGAAGGCTCCAAATTCACTGGATAGGATTTAGTGAATCTCATTTGAGATCAGAATCTGAATTGTAGTTGACTGGTGTAAATTAACAGTCACAATGTATGAATGTAATTAGAGATTATGAGAGGGATACTGGGTATTTCTTCTGATAACAAAAGATGTACACATCCATATTCCTTCATTGCCTTCATCAAGTAAGAAGGTGTTATTCAAAAAAATCAAATGTTTTCAATGACTAAAAGGGGTACACAAGAGTGTTGATGCGACTTTGAAGGAATGTTCTACAGTAATGAATGTTCAATGATGCTCTCTCTTTTTCTTTGTGTGTATTTTCTTGCATGGAATATGAGTTTGTGTGTACATGTCTTTGTGCGTCCTTCTATCTTCAGGTGCCATTCTTCTGAAGCCATCTGCACCCTCTTCCCATTTTTTTTTTAAAATATAGAATTTCTCATTGGCCTGGGCTTTTTGATTCTGCTATACAAGCCCAAGGTATGTGGTAGTCCCTACCTCTCCAGGTCTGGGATTAGAAATATGAGCCGGCATGACAGGGTTTCTGTTTTGGTTTTGTGGGGCTTTTATTTGTTTAGACTTTAGTGATCAAATTTGGGTTTTCATGTAGCAAGGATCTTACTGACTGAGGTATCTTCCTAACCCTTCAAACATGTTTGTGTTCTTTCTCTTTCTTTTCTTTTCTTTTTGTTTTGTTTCGTTTCTTTTCTTTGTTCCAGAAATCCCAGTTTGTGATTCTTGGCTCAGCCTATGTGTTTGTTTCATTCTTAGCATATTCACAGCCCTTACTTGGGTATCCTGACCCCTCCATGTGAGTGAATTTTTTATGGCCATTCTGGAGGCTTGAACTTTGTCTTGATAGATCTCAGTGAAGTTTCATTGTTGCTTTAAAATGGCTTATTCAGGAGGTGGTTCCTTAACCTCTTATGAAGACAGGAGAATTGGAAAGCTTGGCTAAAATGTACAAATGCTGGATACCCTGAATTTGTGGTGCCTTCAGTTTCCAAGAATCTCACAGAGGTTTATGTGCTTTGGAGCTTGGCAGTGTAGTCTGTTTAGAGTTTCAATCTGGCAGTCAAGCTGGAACAAATGGATCTATAAAAGAAGCACACAGCAAGAAATGGTTCCTGGACTCCAGAGTTCACTTATTCCAAAGAAAAGAGCAATGCTATTGAACAAAGTTGTTCAGTATTTGTGTTCTGTTATAGAACATATAGTATAGAATATATTTTAGAGTACATAATACTTCTGTGAGTAAAATAGAAATAAATAAGATATAACTGTTAAAGGAGAAAGGCCATTTAACCTGTTTGAATTTTTCATTTTTAAGGCAAATATGTTTTCTAGTTTTTACACTAGTCTTTAATTTTTTTCATATCTTCTTTTATTTATTTATTTTTATTGGATATGTTCTTTATTTACTTTTCAAATGTTTTTTCCTTTCCAGGTCTACACTTCAGAAAACCTCCATTCATATCTCCCTCCCTCTGCCTCTATGAGGGTGCTCCTCCATCCATCCACCCACACCTGTCTTCCCACCCTGACATTCCACTACACTGGGGCATTGAACACCCTCAGGTCCAAGGGCCTCTCCTCCCACTGATGTCCAACAAGGCCATCCTCTGTCACACAGGTGGCCAGCACAATGGGTCCCTTCATGTGAATTCTTTGATTGGTGGTCTAGTTACCAAGAACTCCTGGGGGTCTGGCCAGTTAACACTGTTGCTCCCCCCATAGGACTGCAAACCCTCTCAGCTCTTTCAGTCCCTTCTCCAACTCCTCCACTGGTGAACCCCACACCCAGTCCAATGATTGGCTGCAAGCATCCACCATTGTATTTGTCAGGCTCTGGCAAAGCCTCTCAGGAGACAGCTATATCAGGCTTCCATCAGCAAGCACTTCCCGGTATCCACAACAGCATCTGGGTTTGGTGGCTTTATATAGAATGGGTCTCCAAGTGGGGCAGTTTCTGGATGGCCTTCCCTTCAGTCTCTGCTCCACACTTTATCTCCATATTTCCTCCTGTGAGTATTTTGTTCACCCTTCTAAGAAGCACTGAAGCATCCACATTTTGGTCTTCCTTCTTCTTAGGCTTCATATGGTCTGTGAATTGAATTTTGTGTATTTCAAACTTTTGGGCTAATATCCACTGTTCAGTGAATATATACACTGTATGTTCTTTTGTGACTGAGTTACCTCACTCAGGATGATATTTTCAAGTTCCATCCATTTGCCTGCGAATTTCATGAAGTCACTGTTTTTAATAGGTGAGTAGTATTCCATTGTGTAAATGTACAACATTTTCTGTATCCATTCCTCTTTGTTGTTTCTAGCTTCTAGCTATTATAAATAAGGTTGCTATGAACATAGTAGAGCATGTGTACATGTTATTACATGTTGGAGCATCTTCTGGGTATATGCCAAGGAGTGGAATAGCTGGGTCCTCAGGTAGTACTATGTCCACTTTTCTGAGTATCAGACAGACAGAATTCCAGAGTGGTTGTACCAGCTTGCAATCCCACCAGCAATGGAAGAGAGTTCCTCTCTTTCTATCTCTTGCCAGCATCTGCTGTCACTGGAGTTTTTGATCTTAGCCATTATGACTGGTGTGAGGTGGAATCTAAGGGTTGATTTGATTTACATTTCCCTGATAATTAACAATGTTGAACATTTTTTTAGTTGCTTCTCAGTCATTCGAGATTCCTCAGTTGAGCATTCTATATTTAGCCCCATTCCCCATTTTTAATAGGGTTATTTGGTTCCCTGTAGTCTAACTTCATGAGTTCTTTGTATATATTGGATATTAGTCCTCTATCTGATGTAGGATTGGTAAAGAGCTTTTCCCAATTGGTTGTTTGCCATTTTATCCTATTGACAGTTTCTTTTGCCTTACAGAAGCTTTACAATTTTATGAGGTCCCATTTGTCAAATCTTGATCTTAGAGCACAAGCCATTTGGTGTTCTGTTCAGGAAAATTTCCCCTGTGCCCATGCATTTGAGACTTTTCCCTGCTTTCTCTTTTTATTAAATTCAGTGTATCTGGTTTCATGGGGAGGTCCTTGATCCACTTGGACTTGAGATCTGTACAGGGAGATAAGAATGGATCAGTTTGCACCCTTCTAAATGTTTACCACCAGTTTAACCAGCATCATTTGTTGAAAATGATGTCTTTTTCCACTGAATGGTTTTAGCTCCTTTTCCAGAGATCAAGTAACCACAGATGTGTGAGTTCATTTCTGGGTCTTCAGTTATATTCCATTGATCTACCTGCCTGTCACTGTATGAATACCATACAGTTTTTATCACTATTGCTCTGTAGTACAGTGTGAGTTCAGGGAAGGTTATTCCCCCAGAAGTTCTTTTACTGTTGAGAATAGTTTTTGCTATCTTGGGTTTTTTGTTATTTCAAATGAATTTGACAATTGCTCTTTCTAACTCTATGAAGAATTGAGTTGGAATTTTGATGGAGATTGCTTTGAATCTGTAGAATGCTTTCGGAAAGATGGCCATTTTTACTATATTAATCCTGCCAATCCACCAGCAAGGGAGATATTTCCATCCTCTGAGGTCTTTCTTCAGACACTTGAAGTTCTTGTCATACAGATCTTTCCTTCGTTTGGTTAGAGACACACCAAGATATTTTATATTGTTTGTGACTATTGTGAAGAGTGTCATTTCCTTAATTTTTTTCTCAGTCTGTTTATCCTTCAAGTATAGGAAGGCTACTGATTTGTTTGAGTTAGTTTTATATCCAGCCACTTTGCTGAAGTTGTTTTATCAGCTGTAGGAGTTCTCTGATGGAGTTTTTGTGGTTACTTAAATATACTATATCATCTGCAAGTAGTGATATTTTGACTTCTTCCTTTCCAATTTGTATCCTTTTGATCTCCTTTTCTTGTCTAATTGCTCTAGCTAGAGCTCCATGTACTATATGGAATAGATAGGAAGAGAGTGAGCAGCCTTGTCTCGTCTCTGATTTTAGTGGGATTACTTCAAGTTTCTCTCCATTTAGTTCAATTTTGGCTACTGGTTTGCTATATATTGCTTTTACTATGTTTAGGTATTGGCCTTGAATTCTTTGATCTTTCCAAGACTTTTAACATGAAGGGATGCTTAATTTTGTCCAATGCTTTCTCGGCATCTAATGAAATGATCATGAAGTTTTTTTCTTTGAGTTTGTTCATGTAGTGGATTATGTTGATGGATTTTTGTGCATTGAACCATCACTGTATCCCTTGGATTAAGCATACTTGATCATGTTGAATGATTGTTTTGATGTGTTTCTGGATTTGGTTCGTGAGAATTTTATTGAGTATTTTTGCATCAACATTTATAAGGGAAATTGTTCTGAAATTTTCTTTCTTTGTTGGGTCTTTGTGAGGTTTTGATATCAGTGTAACTGTGTCTTTATAGAATGAATTGGGTAGTGTTCCTTATATTTCTATTTTGTGGAATAGTTTGAAGAATTTTAGTATTAGGTCTTCTTTGAAGGTCTGATAGAATTCTTTACTGAACCCATCTGGTCCTGGGTTTTTTTTTTTTTCTTTCTTTCTTTTTTTATTGGGAGACTTTTAATCACTCTTTCTATTTCTTTAGGGGTTATGGGACTGTTTAGGTGGTTTATCTGATCCTGACTTTGGTATTTGGTATCTGCCTAGAAAATTGTCCATTTCATCCAGATTTTACAACTTTGTTGAGTATAGGCTTTTGTAGTAGGATCTGATGAATTTTTGAATTTCCTTAGTTTCTGTCATTATCCCTCCCCTTTCATTTCTGATTTTCTTAATTTGTATACTGTCTGTATGTGATCTAGTTTGCCTGGCTAAGAGTTTATCTATCTTGTTGATTTTCTCAAAGAATCAGCTCCTGGTTTTGTTGATTCTTTGTGTAGTTCTTTTTGTTTCTACTTGGTTGATTTCATCCTTGAGATTGATTATTTCCTGCCTTCTACCCCTCTTGGTTGTATTTGCTTCTTTTTGTTTAGAGATTTCAGGTGAGCTGTTAATCTGCTAGTGTATGCTCTCTCCAATTCCTTTTTTGGAGACACTCAGAGTTATGAGTTTTCCTCTTAGCACTGCTTTTATTGTGTCCCATAAGTTTCGGTATGCTCTTTCTTTCTTTCGTTGTTTCTTTCTTTCTTTCTTTCTTTCTTTCTTTCTTTCTTTCCTTCTTTCTTTTTTTTGACTTTTGAGACAGGGTTTCTCTGTATAGCCCTGGCTGTCCTGGAACTCACTCTGTAGACCAGGCTGGCCTCGAACTCAGAAATCCACTTGTTTCTGCCTCCCAAGTGCTGGGATTAAAGGCGTGTACCACCACTGCCCAGTCTGCTCCTTCATTTTCATTAAATTCTAATGTTTTTAATTTCTTTCTTTATTTCTTCCTTGACCAAGTTATTATTGAGTAGAATGTTGTTCAGCTTCCATATGTATGTGGGAAAACATCTTTCTGATGTTTTTGTTGCTATTGAAGACCATCTCCAATCTATAGTGCTGTGATAGGATGCATGAGATTATTTCAATCTTTTTATATCTGTTGAGTTCTGTTTTGCGCCTGATTATACAGTCAGTTTTGGAGAACATACTGTGAGGTGCTGATATTAAAGTATATTCTTTTGTTTTAGGGTGAAATGTTCTATAGATACCTGTTAAATCCATTTGGTCCATAACTTCTGTTAGTTTCACTGTGTTTCTGTTCAGCTTGCATTTCCATGATCTGTCCATTGATGAGAGTGGGGTGTTGAAGTCTCTCACTCTTATTCTGTGAAGTGAAATGTGTGTTCTGAGATTTAGTTAAATTCCTTTTATAAATGTGGGTGCCCTTGCATTTGTGACATAGATGTTCAGAATTGAGAGTTATTCTTGGAAGATTTTTACTTTGACGAGTATGAAGTCTTCTTTCTTATCCTTTCTAATAACTTTTGGTTGAAAATTGATTCTTTTTCCAAAATTAGAATGGCTACTCCAGCTCATTTTTTAGCACTTTTTGCTTGGAAAATTGTTTTCCATCCCTTTCCTCTGAGGTAGTGATTGTCTTTGACACTGAGGAATGTTTCCTGTATGCAGTAAAATGCTGACTCTTGTTTACATATCCAGTATGTTAGTCTATTTCTTTTTATTGCGGAATTGAGTCCATTGATGTTAAGATATATTAAGGAACAGTGATTGTTGCTTCCTGTTATTTTTGATATTATTTTTATGTTTGTGTGGCTATCTTCTTTTGGGTTTGTTGAAAGAAGATTATGGTGTTTTATAAGAGTAACTGGACACTGGGGTAAAGAAAACAACAGAGATTTTGGGTTCAATGCAGAAGCATATTCCCATATATTCATTTTTAGAAGTGACTTTACTATATCACATCAATTTTGATACATTGTATAGCTGTTGTTGACTAAATCAAGTTTGCTTGAATGCCTTAATCTAGCTGTTTAGTATTTGTATTTGTGAGTTCATTATATTAAAGTACATTTTTAGCCAGAAAAGAGGTGGGATTAAGGCAAACTCTTATTGTATTTGTTAGGTTGAACTCAAACTCTTGGGCTCAGCCTCCAAAATAGCTGAATAGGACTAGAAGTATATATATCATAATACCCAGCTAACTTGTTTGGGTCTTTTGTTTGTTTGTTTTTGTTTTGTAATGTATGTAAGGGAAGGGCACATGTGCTGGTGTGGGGAGTATATCTATGTGGAAGCTACAGATCAATCCACATCCATTTTGTTTTTTGCGAGAAAGTCTCCCCTAGAGACTTTTGTCTGCTACTCTATTAGTCTGAGATTGCTGGGCAATGAGTCCTTGTGATTTTCCTGTTTCTGCTTTCCCAGTGCTAAGGGAATCACTGCATCTGGTTTTTTATATGAGTGCTGGTGATCAAACTCATGCCCCTTTGCCTAAAGAGCAAGTACTTCTTAACTAAGCTGTCTCCCCAGGTCCCAGGTAAGATGTTTTTATAAAGTTTTTCTTGACTTCTTTTTTTAAATCACTGGTTAATTGTAAAGAATATTTGTTTTATTTTGTTTTAATTCCACATAATAGTGAATTCCTTAAGGTTCACATAGTTATTGAATCAGACAATGTTGAAATCATAAGCAATATGAGGGATAGCTTTAATCTTGTGTTTATTATGACTTGTTTTGTGTATGGATATGTGAGTTGTCTTAAAAATTTAGTTTGTAATAGAATATAATATGTGTTCCACTGCTGATGGAAGAAAATATCCATATGTATATACTAGGACCATTTGGTATAAAGCACTTTGTCTCTAAAGGGTAGATACCCTTGTTGGTGTTCTTTGTGGTTGGCTAACCATGTTGAAGATGAGGTAGAAGTCTTAACACTTTTAATGAATTGTCTATCTCTTCTGGTTTCATGTCTAACAATCTTGCTTTATGTATTTAGCTGCTTCAGTATTGGCGGTATCATTTATGATTTGCTTTATTTATTTTACTTAGCTCACTGAAGAGTAGTCTCTTTTATCACTAAATATGGACACTCTGTCTCCTCACAATGCTTATTTGTGTGCACTTTATCTGAAGAAGAACCTCTTGGCTCTTCTGGTTGCTATTTTTATCAAACATCTGTTCCCAACCCTTACTTTCAGCATACGTATTTTTGAAACACAAATGGGTCTATTGTAAGCATCTGAATTAAATTTATTGTTTGTTTTTAACTATTTTATTTATTCACTCACTTTGTTTCTTTTGACTGAACAGCTATTCATTGGCATTTAAAATTATTACAGATACCTGAGGACTTATTTGTACTATCACCTTCTAATCCATTTTTATTACTCATTTATTCATTAATTCCTTCATTACTAGTTTGTAGCTTATTTGTGCTTTCATTTCTCTTGTGTTTCTTACCCTTGTGACTTGATGATTTTCTGAAATCCCACTCTGCATAACAGTGAGAAACAAATAGTTTAGTTAAGCTATATGGTCTATGCTATCTTTATTTTTTGCAGCCCAAACCAGTAAAAAAAAAAATAGATGATTTTAGAGTTGGAGCAGAAAGTATATAAGATGAGCATAGAAATTTTACAGTGTGGAACATGAGGAAATAAAACCAAAAATCCACAAACATAATGTAATAAAGGTGCATAAGAGCCACATCAAATAGTTTCCAGTAACCAGACTGGATCATAAATTTATCAAGTGTTTGAGTGAGCCTATGGAACCTACTTAAAATATCCAAATTTTATCATTACATATTGACTGTATAAGGGCCGAGTGCCCTTTGTGTTACTTATCTCATCTCTGATGCAGCAATCTGACAAAAGCAACTCAGAGGAGAAAGGTTCATGTTGTCTTATTTAAGGATATACAGTCAACTCTTGAGGGAAAAATATGGCCACAGAAGCATGCAGCATGGCTTGACCTCCTCATGTTTGAGGAGGTAGAGAGCTTGGTCCGGAAATGGAACCGGATATAGCATTCAAAGTATTCCCCTCATAGACTACATCTGCCGGTTAAGACATGTGTCCCAAAGCTTCTACACTTTCCTAAAACCACCATCTGGACACCAAGCTTTGGAAACATGAGCCTGAGGGAGGCAATTCACATTCAAACTCCAGCACTCTGAAGTCCACTATTCCTTAACTCTTCAAGTGACGAACTGCCTCTGTAGTACCCTGCACCCAAGCAGATAATCGTTTTCATATGGCGCTTTAAGACAAAGTCCCTGTAGCTTTAGGACAAAACAATAGAAAGAATTAGCTGATGTTTTCTGATCTTCTGTAAACTACACAAGTGAGCAAATGTCAGTCACATTATCTTTCTAAGACCTTTCTACCTTAGAGGGAGAGTTCTTTTAAAGGGAGCTAGATAGGTTAACATATTTCTCCCTCATGATTTTTCTTAAGCAACATTCTAACTCTTTAAAAGATTTTTAAAGGACCTAAAATGATTGTCTGATAACTTGAAAAGTGTCTTATTGGAGCATAGGCTCACTGATTCAGAATGATGATATGAGACCCATTGGATGAATGATCCAATCAAATTATATTTTCATTATTTTCTCTATAAATTTTGCCTTTACTTGGGTTAGTTATAGTGATTAAATTCTCTGAAAGGAAGATCTATTTCTGGTAAGATTTTATTTACCACACAATACAGAACCAAAATCCAATATTCAGTAAATTATTCTTATTGAAGAATATTTTAACTTAGATTTTCCAGAGCTTTTGGGCTAATAACCAATATTACTGAGTTCATACCATGTTCATTATTTTGTGAATGAGTTACCCTGCTCAGGATGATATTTTCAAGCTCCATCCATTTTCCTGCAAATTTAATGAAGTTATTGTTTTTAATAGCTGAGTAGTATTCCATTGTGTAAATGTACCACATTTTCTGTATCCATTCCTCTGTTGAAGAACATCTGGGTTGTTTCCAGCTTCTGGCTATTATAAATATGGCTGCTATGAACATAGTGGAGCATGTGTCCTTATTATATGTTGGAGCATCTTCTTAGTATATGCCCAGAAGTGGTGTAGCTGGGTCCTCAGGTAGTACTATGTCCAATTTTCTGAGGATCTGCCAAACTGATTTCCAGAGTGGTTGCACCAGCTTGCAATCCCACTAGCAATGGAGGAGTGTTCCTCTTTCTCCACATCCTCGCCAGCATCTGCTGTCACCTGAGTTTTTGATCTTAGCCATTCTGACTGGTGTGAGGTGGAATTTCAGGGTTGTTTTGATTTGCATTTCCCTGATGACTAAGGATGTTGAACATATTTTTAGGTGCTTCTCAGCCCTACGAGTTTCCTCAGTTGAGAATTCTCTGTTTAGCTCTGTTCCCCACTTTTTGATAGGGTTATTTGGATCTCTGGAGTCTAACTTCTTGAGTTCCTTGTATATATTGGATATTAGCCCTCTATCGGACATAGGATTGGTAAAGATCTTTTCCCAATCTGTTGGTTGCCATTTTGTCCTATTTACAGTGTCCTTTGCCTTAAAGAAGCTTTGTAATTTCATGCGGTCCCATTTATCGATTCTTGATCTTAGAGCATAAGCCATTGGTGTTCTGTTCAGAAACTTTCCCCCTGTGCCCATGTATTCAAGATTTTTCCCCACTTTCTTTTCTATTAGATTCAGTGTATCTGGTTTTATGTGGAGGTCCTTGATCCACTTGGACTTGAGTTTTGTATAGGGAGATAAGAATGGATCAATTCACATTCTTCTACATGTAGACCTCAAGTTGAACCAGCACCATTTGTTGAAAATGCTGTCTTTTTTCCATTGGATGGTTTTAGCTCCTTTGTCAAAGATCAAGTGACCATAAGTGTGTGGGTTCATTTCTGGGTCTTCAATTGTATTCCATTTATCTACCTGCCCCAATACCATGCAGATTTTATCTCTACTGATCTGTAGTACAGCGTGAAGTCAGGGATGTTGATTTCCCCAGAAGTCCTTTTATTGTTGAAAATAGTTTTTGCTATCCTGTTTTTTTTTGTTATTCCATATGAATTTGAGAATTGCTCTTTCTACTTCTATGAAGAATTGAATTGGAATTTTGATGGGGACTGCATTGAATCTGAAGATTGCTTTTGGCAAGATGGCCATTAAATCTATATTAATCTTGCCAATCCATGAGCATGGGAGATCTTTTCATCTTCTGAGATCTTCTTCGATTTCTTTCTTCAAAGATTTGAAGTTCTTGTCATACAGGTCTTTCACTTATTTGGTTAGAGTCACACCAAGATACTTTATACTGTTTGTGATAATTGTGAAGGGTGTCATTTCCCTAATTTGTTTCTCAGCCTGTTTATCCTCCGAGTATAGGAAGGCTACTGATTTGCTTGAGTTAATTTTGTAACCGGCCACTATGCTAAAGTTGTTTATCAGCTGTAGCAGATCTTTGGTGGAGTTTTTCGGGTCACTTATATATACCATAATATCATCTGCAAATAGTGGTATTTTGATCTCTTCCTTTCCAATTTGTTTCCCTTTGACCTCCTTTTGTTTGTTGTCTAATTGCTTTAGCTAGAACTTCAAGAACTATATTGAATAGATAGGGAGAGAGAGGACAGCCTTGTTTAGTCCCCAATTTTAGTGAGATTGCTTCAAATTTCTTACCATTTAGTTTGATGTTGGCCATTAGTTTGCTGTATATTGCTTTTTACTATGTTTAGGTATGATCCTTGAATTCCTGATCTTTCCAAGACTTTTACCATGAAAGGATGTTGAATTTTGTCAAATGCTTTTTCATCATCTAATGAAATGACTATGTGGTTTTATTTGTTGAGTTTGTTTATATAGTGGATTACATTGATGGATTTCTGAGTATTGAACCATCCCTGCATCCCTGAGATGAAGCCTACTTGATCATGGTGAATGATTGTCTTAATGTGTTCTTGTATTTGGTTTGCAAGAATTTTATTGAGTATTTTTGCATCAATATTCATAAGGAAAATATGTCTGAAGTTTTCTTTTATTGTTGGGTCTTTGTGAGGTTTTGGTATCAGTGTAACTGTAGCCTCATAGAATGAATTGGGTAGTGTTCCTTCTGTTTCTATTTTGTGGAATAGATTGAAGAGTATTGGTATTAGGTCTTCTTTGAAGGTCTGATAGAATTCTGCACAGAACCCATCTGGTCCTGGGCTTTTTTTGGTTTGGAGACTTTTAATGACTGCTTCTATTTCTTTAGGGGTTATGGGACTGTTTAGATGGTTTATATGATCCTGACTTAACTTTGGTATTTGATATCTGTGTAGAACCTTGTCCATTTCATCCAGATTTTCCAATTTTGTTGCATATAGGCTTTTGCAGTAGGATCTGTTGATTTTTTAATTTCCTCAAAATCTGTTGTTATATCTCCCTTTTCATTTCTAATTTTGTTAATTTGGATACTGTCTCTATGCCCTCTCGTTAGTCTGGGTAAGGGCTTATTTATGTTGTTGATTTTCTCAAGGAACCACCTCATGGTTTTGTTGATTCTTTGTATCGTTCTTTTGGTTTCTACTTGGTTGATTTTAGCCCTTAATTTGATTTTTTCCTGCTTTCTACTCCTCTTGGATATATTAGCTTCTTTTCATTCAATAGTTTTCAGATGTGCTGTAAAGCTGCTAGTACATGCTCTCTCGAGTTTCTTCTAGGAGGCATTCAGAGCTATGAGGTTTCCTCTTAATACTGCTTTTATTGTGTCCCATAGGTTTGGGTATTTTGTACTTTCACTTTCATTAAATTTTAAGAAGTCTTTAATTTCTTTCTTTATTTCTTCCTTGACCAAGTCATCACTGAATAGAGTATTGCTCAGCTTCCATATGTATGTGGGCTTTCTGTTTTTGTTGTTGCCATTGTAGACCAGCCTTAATTGGTAGTGATCTGATAGGAGGTATGGGATTATTTCAATCTTCTTATATCTGTTGAGGTTTGTTTTGTGACCAATTATATGATCAATTTTGGAGAATGTACCATGAGGTGCTGAGAAGAAGGTATATTCTTTTGATTTAGGATGAAATGTTCTATAGATAACTGTTAAATACATTTGGTTCACAATATCTGTTAGTTTAACTGTGTCTCGGTTTAGTTTGTTTTTCCAAGATGTGTCCATTGATGATAGTGGGGTGTTGAAGTCTCCCACTATTATTGTGTGAGGTGCAATGTGTACTTTGAGCTTTAGTAAAGTTTCTTTTATGAATGTGGGTACCCTTGCATTTGGAGCATAGATGTTCAGAATTGAGAGTTTTTCTTGGTAGTTTTTTCCTTTGATGAGTATAAAGTGTCATTCCTTATCTTTTTTGATGACTTTTGGTTGTAAGTTGATTTTATCCAATATTAGAATGGCTACTTCAGCCTGTTTCTTTAGACTATTTGCCTGGAAAATTGCTTTCTAGCCCTTTACTCTGAGGTAGTGTTTGTTTTTAACATGGAGGTGCGTTTCCTGGATGCAGCAAAATGCTGGGTCCTGTTTATGGATTCAGTCTGTCAGTCTATGTCTTTTTATTGGGGAATTGAGTCCATTGATGTTAAGAGCTATTAAGGAATAGTGATTGTTTCTTCCTGTTATTTGTGGTTTTGTTTTTATGTTTGTGTGGTTATCTTCTTTTGAGTTTGTTGAAAGACTACTCTCTTGATTTTTCTAGGGTGTAGTTTCCCTCCTTTAGTTGTTGTTTTCCATCTATTATTCTTTGTAGGGCTGGATTTGTGGAAACATACTGTGAAAATTTGGATTTGTCATAGAATATTTTGGTTTCACCATCTATGATAATTGAGAGTTTTGCTGGGTATAGCAGCCTGGGCTGGTATTTGTGTTCTCTTAGAGTCTGTGTGAGATCTGCCCAGGATCTTCTAGCTTTCATAGTCTTTGGTGAGTAATTCTGATAGGTCTGCCTTTATATGTCACTTTACCTTTTTCCCTTACTGCTCTTAATATTCTTTCTTTATTTTGCGTATTTGGTGTTTTATCTATAATATGATGGGAGGAATTACTTTTCTGGTCCAATTTATTTGCAGTTCTGTAGGTTTCTTGTATATTTATGTTGATCCCTTTCTTTAGCTTAGGAAAATTTTCTTCTATAATTTTGTTGAAGATATTTACTGGCCCTTTAAGTTGGGAATCTTCACTCTCTTCTATACTTATTATCCTTAGGTTTGATCTTCCATTGTATCCTGCATATCCTGGATGTTTTGGGTTAGGAGCTTTTTGTCTTTCATGTTTTCTTTGAGTGTTGTGTTAATGTTCTATGTTACCTTCCGCACCTGAGATTCTCTTGTCTATCTCTTGTATTCTGTTGGTGACGCTTGTATCTATGACCCCTGATCTCTTTCCTAGGTTTTCTAACTCCACGGTTGTCACCCTTTGTGATTTCTTTATTGTTTCTATTTCTATTTTTAGTTCCTGATGGCTTTGTTCATTTCCTTTTTTTATTTGATTGTGTTTTCCTGCATTCCCCATCAAATTTGGAACACAATTCTTTACAGACCTGGAAAAAACAATACTCAGCTTTATATGAAAAAAACAAAACAAAACAAACAAACAAACAAAAAACCAAAAAGTCAGAATAGTTAAAACAATTCCAATTAATAAAACAAACAAACAAACAAAAAGAACTTCTGGAGGGATCATCATACTTGACCTTAAGTTGAATTACAAAGCTATAGTAATAAAACTATCATGGCATTAGCATAAAAACAGACATGTTGGTGAATGAATTGAAAGCTCAGGTATAAATCTGCATATCTATGGACACTTAATTTTTTTAAATAAAGAAACAAGAATAATATACTGGAAAAAAAAGTGTTTTCAACAAATTATGCCAGCCTAACTGGATCTCTACATGTAGAAGATTGCAAATAGATCTATATTTCTCACTCATTCCTAACAAAGCTGAAGTACAAGAGGATCAAAGACTTCAACATAGAATGAGATACATTGAATCTGATAAAAATGTGTGGAACAACATTTAATAAATGGGACTTCATGAAACTAAAATGCTTATGTAAAGCAAACGCCATTGTCAGTAAGACTAAATGAATGGCACCCGACAAAATCAAGAAAGAATCTTATAATTCCACATCTGAAAGAGTACTAATAAACAACATATATAAAGAAATTAAGAAACTAGACATCAAACATACCAAATAATTCAACTTAAAAATACAATACAGATCTAAACAAGAGAATTCTCAATAGAGGAATCTGTTATGTCTAAGAAACAAAAAAATGTTCAATGTTTTTTGTCATTGGAGAAACACAAATGAAACTTACTTTGAGATTCCATCTTACACTTACCAGAATGGCTAAGATCAAATACTCAAGTGAAAAGGAAAAGCAACAAGAACACTCCTCCATTGCTGGTGGGAGTGCAAACTTGCACAACCATTATAGAAATCAATATGGCAGTTCCTTGGGAATTGATCTACCTCAAGAGCCAGCCATACCATTATTGGGAATATACCCAAAGAATGTTCCATCCTACCAGAAAGACACTTGTTCACCTCTGTTCATAGTGACTTTACTCATAAGACCTAGAAGCTGGAAACAACCTAGATGTCTGTCAACTATAGAATGGATAAGAAAAATTTGGTATATTTATACAATGGAGTATTGCTTAGCCTCTTAAAAAATGATATAAGGAAATTTCCAGGGAAATGGATAGAACCACAAAAAAATTCTGAGTGAGATAATCCAGACCCAGAAAAACAACCTTGGTATACACTCACTTTTAACTTGTGGCAGGATTTTCCCTGTCCAATTAATTTAAATATTAGTGCAGCAGGAGGCCCGTGATTGGACAGGGAAAAGGGAGGTAGAACTAAGAATTGCAGAGACAGAGAGAGCAAATGAGGAGAGAGAGAGAAGGAAGCAAGATGTAGGGTGATGAACAGGATGATTCAGATCCAGCATGGTTTTGGATAGCCACAGGTAGATGTAGTATCATATAAGGATAGAATACTTGAGGTAACTTGTTTAATCTAGGTGGGCAGCTTGTACCATTATCAATTGGCTCTGAATTTATTGTGTGTGCATCCTGTCAATTGAGAATTTATTGATATATAAATCTGACTGATTAATTATAAGCTTCTAGAGTTTTGTTTCTATTGAGTTGATGGGTGTTGTGGCAGCTGACTGAGGGGTGGGCGGTTGTTGTATGGGGCTGGCCTGGCAGCAACCTGCCAAGGGAACTTAGCGAGTTGGGTTTCAGCAGCTCCGGGCCAGAGAGACCCCCGAGTTGAGAATACTCTGCTGGAGCCATGTGGCCACCAGTGCCTGGTATAGCACGGGAACTGCTGTTCCATTTTAATATTTTCTGCAACATTAACTGAACATTAGCTGTTAAGTAACAATTATCATGCTACAATCCACAGACCAATAGAGGTTAAATAACAAGGAGTGCTCTAAGAGAGATGCATCGATATCCCTGGAAAGGAGAAATACAATAGATTTTGTGGGTGGACTGGGGTGGGTAAGAATGGGAACAGAAGAGTCTGGTGGGAGGGGAATGGAGGGAGAAGGTACAGGGGGAGATGACGAAAACTGGAGGACATTTGAGGACAATGTGAAAACATAATATAGTAGAAGCTCCCAGGATTCTGTGAGAGTGACCCTACCAGGTACTCCTAGTAATAGAGTATACAGAGGCTGACCTGCATGTTCTGTAACTAGGCAACTTCCAGTAGTGGAACTGGGACACCAACCCAGCCACAAAACTCTTTGACCTATAATCCATCTATCCTGGCTCCAAGATATCTGAGGGCAATAGACACGCAGAACTTGTGAGACTGGCTAACCAATGACCTGTCTAATTTGAGACCCTTGCCACCGAAGGGTGGCACTGCCTGACACTGCCTAGTTGACTTGCCCAGACAACTAGGATAGAAAGGGAATCAATAAGATTATTCCTAATGATATTCTCCTATACTCATAGATTATTGCCTAGTCCAATCTTTAGCAGAGAAGCTTCTGAAGCAGATGATGAGAGCAGATGAAGAGACCCACAGCTACATTGGAGAGTAAGCCCAAATTGGGTACCTCTACTGAGTTTCTTCTCTTGGAGCTCCAGAAAACCTGTGGAAAAAGGGCTAGAAAGAATTGTAGGAGTCAGAGGGTTTGAGGACTCCAGGAGTACTTGGTCAACAGAGTCAGCTAAGCAAGGCTCATAGATGCTCACAGATACTGAAGCAGCAATCACAGAGCTTGCATGGGCTTGTGCTATGTCCTTAGCAGTATGTTATAATTGTTAGCTTGGTGTTTTTATGATACTCTTATAGTGGGAGTAGAGGTTTCTCTAACTCTGAGGGTTTGTGCCCTGTCTTACTGTAACTTGTAAGCTGTGTTCAGTTGATATCCCTGGGAAGCCTGCTTTTTTAAAAAAAGATAAGCAGAGCAGGAGTGGATCTGAGGGAGAGGGAAGGTCGGAGGCATCTGGGAGGAGTGAACAAAAGGGAAACTGGGGCCAGGTGTATGAAATAAAATAAAACAAAATAGGTTTTTTTTTTTTTTCCAGACAGGGTTTCTCTGTGTAGCCCTGGCTGTCCTGGAACTCACTCTGTAGACCAGGCTGGCCTCGAACTCAGAAATCTACCTGCCTCTGCCTCCCAAGTGCTGAGATTAAAGGCATGCACCACCACTGCCCGGCCAACAAAATAGTTTTTAATCATGGAAAATTATATTGTATTGGCTTTTGTTTATGAGTTCAAAGTTGAAATCACTCTTTTTTGACTGTTTGAAAAATCTGCTGAGGATAATATCCGAAGAGTAGCCAGCTTTAAAAATCACTACAGTAAGATGCACTATTCACACACAGGCTTTGGTCAGAGAACTTCAGGTTTACTTCTAGCAATACAACTGAAGAGAATGCCAGACAGTTTCACAAGAGTTTAGGGTTTATATTTGTTAGAAAATAAAGTGGCTTGATATTGTATGAGCCCTTTTTTACAAGGTTTACTCAATTTAGTAGTAATAAACATTGATGTCCCCAGTCTTAGAGATTTCTAGCCATTTGAGGTGAACTCTAGTTTTCAAAAATATATGAGTTTAGGAAGAAAATGGAAAAGTTGTTCTTAAATAAAGATATTCATCATTTAGATCCTTTCAGAGACTTGCTCTCCCTATGGCTAATGTCTTGAAGAATTAAAAAAAAATTTCACCTCTATATTAACAGACATAAAATTTTAACACTTGTTTTCCATACAAATTCTTGCATCATTTTACCAAAGCTGTTAAATTTCTGCTTTTGCAGTTATACTGAATGTTAAACCAAGTGCTATTAATTAGTGTTCAATTTTCCTTGAGCTTGGTATTTAAAAAAATAAATCACTCCCTGGAATTTCTTAGGGAGGCCATTCATGGAAAACCACATAAATCTGGGTATTATTTTACCTGGCAATCCAAGATGGGCTGGAATGAAAGAAAGCAAGTTCCTCTCTGCAAAAAAAAAAAAAAAAAAAAAAAAAAAAGTCTTCAGCTCAGGATTTCTTCACAAATCATTACTTGATTAATTCAGTTATTTTCTTAAATTCAAAATATATCAATTTAATTTAGAATAATTATGATAACGATGTAATTGAATTGCACTTTTGTGAAGAAATTCTGGTTGTGAGGCTTTGGTAATGCATTTTGGAGAGTTTACAGTCTCCCTAGGCTGAGTTTAAGTCCAGGATTATATGATATCACATTTCAAGTTATTGATACATCTTTAAGTCATCATAGTCACTGGTGCAGAGCCCCATGGATGCTGAAACTAAACTTTATCAATACCCACATCTCATAACATTTAGAGAATTCATTTCTGATAATAAATGTTCTAAGCCTGACACATTATGCTCTATATGAAATTTACCAAACTTCTTTTTAGCCTTTTGCTTGGTTGGCTTTGCCATACCTCCTCTTTAACCTAGCCCACAAGTTAGAGGGAAAAAAGAATGGAAGAGAACTGTTAGAAATGAATTGTGGTCTTAAGTAATCATCAGATATCAGTAAGCATTAAAGTGTGAGTTCACAGGTTTTATATAGAATGGGAATTTAATTTACCATTTTTTGACTGATATATCTATTTTTTAAACTGTATCTTCTATGCCCGATGTTCCTGTTCTCTTCCCTTGGTTTTCCATCTCCAGGATTTCCTCATTTATATTATCTTTATTGCTTCTATTTCACTTTTCAGAGTCTAAACGCTTTTATTAATTTCCTTCACCTGTTTGATTGTATTTTCCTGTATTTCGTTAAAATATTTACTCATTTCCTCTTTGAAGTCCTCTGTTATCTTTATAAAATTGGATTTAATGTCATCTTCTCATGCTTCAGCTGTGTTAAGATATCCAAGGCTTTCTGTAGCAGGATAGCTGGGCTTTGATGGTGTCATTTCACCCTGGCTCTTGTTGATTGTGTTCTCATGCTGTCCTTTAGCCATATGGTTGTCCCTGGTATTGTCTGAATATTCCTGATACTTTGAGAACTCCTTGTAAAGGCAAGCAGAGCTGAGAGCCTGACAGTGGAGTTCAGGAAACAGCATGCTACTCACCTCTGTTGGTTGTGCTCCAGGTGGAACTGAATGTTCCTGGGGCCCCTAAAGGCCTTCTTAAGAAAGGAGGAAGAGCTGTGGGTCTGATGATGGAGCTTATGAAACTGAATGCAACTCACCTTTGCTAGCTGTGCTCCAGGTGGACCTGGAAGGGTGGGGTAGGGTCTAACCTGAGCTTTTCTGTGGCCCAGGTCTTCTCAGGAGAGAAGACATTGGAGTTAGGGGGTATAGCATGAGGTTCACCTCTGCTGGTTCTACCCCCTACAATGATAATTTAAATTACTTTAACATTATCCTTATAAATATAAATCTCAATGCAGATCTGATGGTAGATACAATCTACCTCTTCACATGACTATTATACCATCCAGGGTTAGCAGAGGTTGGTTTAAATGATTGAAAAATAAATATAAGAGTATAGCCAATTAGTTTAAAATTCATGGAATTTTTGTCTGTATTATCTAATCTTACAATGGCTGTGAGGAAAAGTATTTCCATGTCACATACATAGCTATTAATTTCTTTCAACAAATATCTATATCAAATAAAAAGATAGAAATTAACTTCTGGTTTCCTCTGTGGATAGAGACCTCTGCCTGGGCCAGCAGGGTTCCATAGCCAAATAGCATCAGGAGAAAGCTAAACTTCAGGAGTGTGGACAAGCCTGTCTGCTCAGAGGGACCCACCTGGAATCCCCAAGACACACGGACTGAGAAGTGGCCTTCTGGTTTCTTTCGGCAGCCAGAAACTGATCCTGTGACACAGGGCTCCAAACTCAAATAGTGCCAGGAGAGAGCTGGTATCCCAGGACTGCCTACATACCTTCGAGCACAGGCAAGACCACCACTTTTGTTCAAATTCACTGAATCAAGAGAGACCCTTGCATAGCCATCAGGACACAGGAACCAAGTGAGAGCTGGGGACAAGATCCTTCGGGTTTCTGTCTGTACCCCAAGCTGACCCTGTACCATAGCTCTCCAAACCCAAATTCTTCTCATACAGGGCTGGTCTTCAAGGAGTATTGACACAGAGGCTTGCAGGAGGGACAAGCCACACAGAGAGAAAGACCACCTAACACCAGAGATAAGCAGATGGCTAAAGGCAAGGGTAAGAACATAAGGGACAGAAACCAAGGCTACTTGGCATCACCAGAACCTAGCTCTTCCACAACAGCAAGCCCTGGATACCCCAACACACCAGAAAAACAAGACTCAGATGTAAAATCACATCTCACATCTCATGATGATGATAGAAGATTTTAAGAAGGGAATAAATAACTCCCTTAAATAAATACAAGAGAAAACTAGTAAACAACTAGAAGCCGTTACAGAGGAAATACAAAAATCCTTTAAAGAATTACAGGAAAACACAATCAAACAGACAAAGGAAATGAACAAAACTATCCAGGAACTAAAAATAGAAATAGAAACAATAAAGAAATCACAAAGGGAGACAACCCTGGAGTTAGAAAGAGATCAGGAGTTGTAGATGTAAGCATCACCAACAGAATACAAGAGATAGAGAGAATCTCAGGTGCGGAAGGTACCATAGAAAACATGGACACAACAGTCAAAGAAAACATAAAATGCAAAAGGCTTCTAACCTAAAACATCCAGGAAATCCAGGACACAATGAGAAGACCAAACCTAGGGATAATAGGTATAGAAGAGAGTGAAGATTTCCAACTTAATGGGCCAGTAAATATCTTCAACAAAATTATAAAGGAAAACTTCCCTAACCCAAAGAAAGATATGAACATAGACATTCAAGATGCCCACCGAGCTCCAAAAAGATTGGACCAGAAAGGAATTCCTCCCATCACATTATAGTCAAAACACCAAATGCACAAAACAAGGAAAGACTATTAAAAGCAGTAAAGGAAAAAGGTCAAATAACATATAAAGCAGACCTATCAGAACTACACCAGACTTCTCACCAGAGACTATGAAAGCTAGAAGATCCTGGGCAGATGTCATAAAGACCCTAAGAGAACACAAATGCCAGCCCAGGCTGCTATACCCAGCAAATCTCTCAATTACCAAAGATGGTGAAGCCAAAATATTCTATGACAAAACCAAATTTACACAACATGTTTCCACAAACCCAGCCCTACAAAGGATAATAGATGGAAAACGCCAACTCAAGGAGCGAACTACACCCTAGAAAAAGCAAGAAAGTAATCTTTCAACAAACTCAAAACAAGATAGCCATCCAAACATAAAAATACACTAAAAATAACAGGAAGGAACAATCACTATTCCTTAATATCTCTTAACATCAAAGGACTCAATTACCCAATAAGAAGATGGAGACTGACAGTCTGGATCCATAAACAGGACACAGCATTTTGCTGCATTCAAGAAACGCACCTCCATGTTAAAGACAAACACTACCTCAGTGTGAAGGCCTGGAAAACAATTTTCCAGGCAAATGATCCCAAGAAACAGGCTTGAGTAGCCATTCTAATATCAGATAAAACTGACTTTCAACCAAAAGTCATCAAAAAAGATAAGGAAGAACACTTCATACTCATCAAATGAAAAATCCACCAAGAAAAACTCTCAATTCTGAACATCTATGCTCCAAATGCAAGGGCACCCACATTCATAAAAGAAACTTTACTAAAGCTCAAAGCACACATTGCACCTCACACAATAATAGTGGGAGACTTCAACACCCCACTATCATCAATGAATGGATCTTGGAAACACAAACTAAACAGAGACACAGTGAAACTAACAATGTTATTAACCAAATGGATTTAATAGATATCTATAGAACATTTCATTCTAAATCAAAAGAATATAACTTCTTCTTAGTACCTCATGGTATCTTCTCCAAAATTGATCATATAATTGGTCATAAAACAAACCTCAACAGATATAAGAATATTGAAATAATCCCATGCCTCCTATCAGATAACTGTGGATTAAGGCTGGTCTTCAATTGCAACAACAACAACAACAACAGAAAGCCCACATATACATGGAAGCTGAACAACGTTTTACTCAATGGTAACTTGGTCAAGGAAGAAATACAGAAAGAAATTAAAGACTTCCTAGAATTTAATGAAAATGAAAGTACAACACACCCAAACCCATGGGACCCAATGAAAGCAGTGTTAAGAGGAAAACTCATAGCTCTGAATGCCTAAGAAAGGAAACTGGAGAGCTCATATACTACCAGCTTAACAGCACACCTGAAAGCTCTAGAACCAAAAGAAGCTAATACACCCAAGAGGAGAAGAAGGCAAGAAATAATTAAATTAAGGACTGAAATCAACCCAGTAGGAACAAAAAGAACTGTACAAAGAATCAACAGAACCAGGAGTTGGTTCTTTGAGAAAATTAACAAGATAGATAAACCCTTAGCCAGACTAACCAGAGGGCACAGACAGTATTCAAATTAACAAAATTAGAAGTGAAAAGGGAGATATAACAACAGATTCTGAGGAAATTTAAAAATCATCAGATCCTACTACAAAAGCCTATTCAATAAAATTGGAAAATTTGCATTAAATGGACAATTTTCTAGAAAGATTCCAAATACCAAAGTTAAGTCAGGATAAGATAAACCATCTAAACAGTCCCATAATGCTTAAGAAAATAGAAGCAGTCCTTAAAAGCCTCCCAACCAAACAAAGCCCAGGACCAGGTGGGATCAGTGCAGAATTCTATCAGACCTTCAAAGAAGACATAATACTAATACTCTTTAATCTATTTCACAAAATTGAAACAGAAGGAACACTACCCAATTCATTTTATGTGACTACAGTTACACTGATACCAAAACCTCATCAAGACTCAACAAAGATAGAAAACTTCAGACCAATTTCTCTTATGAATATTGATGCAAAAATACTCAATAAATTCTCACAAACTGAATCCAAGAACACATCAAAATGATCATTCACCAAGATCAAGTAGGCTTCATCCCTGGGATGCAGGGTTGTATGAATACCAGGAAATTCATCTATGTAATCCACTACATAAAGAAACTCAATGAATAAAATCACATGGTCATTTCATTAGATGCTGAAAAAGCATATGACAAAATTCAACATCCCTTCATGGTAAAAGTCTTGGAAAGATCAGGAATTCAAGGCCCATACCTAAACATAGTAAAAGCAATATACAGCAAACCAGTGGCCAATATCAAACTAAATGGAGAGAAACTTGAACTAATCCCACTAAAATCAGGGACTAGACAAGGCTGCCCTCTCTCTCCCTATCTATTCAATACAGTACTTGAAGTTCTAGCTAAAGCAATTAGACAACAAAAGAAGATTAAAGGGATACAAATTGGAAAGGAAGAAATCAAAATATCACTATTTGCAGATGATATGATGGTATACTTATTTGACCTGAAAAACTCCCCCAGAGATCTGCTACAGCTGATAAACAACTTTAGCAAAGTGGCTGGATGCAACATTATCTCAAACAAATCAGTAGCCTTCCTATACTTGGAGGATAAACAGTCTGAGAAAGAAATCAGGAAAATTACATCCTTCACAATTATCACAAACATTATACAGTATCTTGGTGTGACTCTAACCAAACAAGTATGACAAGAACTTCAAGTCTCTGAAGAAAGAAATTGAAGGAGACCTCAGAAGATGGAAAGATGTCCCATAGTCATGGATTGGCAGGATTAATATAGTAAAAATGGACATCCTGCCAAAAGCAATCTACAAATTCAATGCAATTCCCATCAGAATTCCAACTCAATTCTTCATAGACTTACAAAGAGCAATTCTCAAATTCATTTGGTATAACAAAAAGCCCAGGATAGCAAAAACTATTCTCAACAACAAAAGAAATTCTGGAGGTATCAGCATCCCTGACCTCAAGCTGTACTACAGAGCAGTAGTGATAAAAACTGCATGGTATTGGTACAGTGACAGGCAGGTAGATCAATGGAATAGAATTGAAGACCCAGAAATGAACCGACACACTTATGGTCACTTGATCTTTGACAAAGGAGCTAAAACCATCCAGTTGACACAAGATAACATTTTTTTTCATTATTTATTTATTTATTTATTTTTGATACTTTATTTACCTTTCAAATGTTTCCCCATTTCCAGATCTCCTCTTTGGAATCTCACTGTTCTCTCCCCCCATCCTTACCTTTATGAGGGTATTCTCCCCCCCCCCTCTCAGCTTCCCTCCTTGGCATTCTCCTATATTGGGGCATCTAACACTCTCTGGCCCAAGGTCCTCTCTTCCCCCTCATGGCAAATAAGATTCTCCTCTGCCACATATGTGGCTAGCACCATGGGGCCTTCCATGTGTATTCTTTGGTTGGTGATCCAGTCTCCGGGAGCATCGAGGGGTCAGGGCAGTTGCCACTGTTGCTCCCTCCCTGGGGCTGCAAACTCCCTCAGCTCTTTCAGTCCCTTCTCCCACTTCTCCATCTGGGACTTTACAAGTTGCACTATGGTTGCTGTGAAGTGATTTTTGGGTATTCTGAAATTTTGGGCTAATAACCACTTATCAGTGAGTACATATAGTGTTCATTCTTTTGTGACTGCATTACCTCACTCAGGATGATATTTTCAAGTTCCTTCCATTTGCCTAAGAAGTTCATGAAGTAATTGTTTTTAATAGCTGAATAGTATTCCGTTGTGTAAATGTACAACATTTCTGTATCCATCCTCTCTTGGGAGACATCTGGGCTGTTTCCAGTTTCTGGCTATTATAAATATGGCTGCTATGAACATAGTGGAACATGTGTCTTTATTACATGTTGGAGCATCTTCTGGGTGTGGAGTAGCTGGGTCCTCAGGTAGTACTATGTTGATTTTGCTGAGGGTCAGCCAAACTGATTTCAAGAGAGGTTGTATCAGCTTGCATTCCCACCCCCAATGGAGGAGTGGTCGTCTTTTTCCATCCACATCCACGCCAACATCTGCTGTCACCTGAGTTTTTGATCTTAGCCAGTCTGACTGGTGTGAGGTGGAGTCTCAGGGTTGTTTAGATTTGCATTTCCCTGATGACTAAGGATGCTGAACATTTCTTTAGGTGCTTCTCAGCCATTTGAGTTTCCTCAGTTGAGAATTCTCTGTTTAGCTCTCTTCCCCATTTTTTGATAAGGTTATTTGGATCTCTGGAGTCTAGCTTCTTGACTTCTTTGTGTACATTAGATATTAGCCTTCTATTAGACGTAGCATTGGTAAAGATCTTTTCCTAACCTGTTGGTTGCTGTTTTGACAAGACAGCATTTTCAACAGATGGTGCTTGTTCAACTGGCAGTCTACATGTAGAAGAATGCAAATTGATCCCTTCCTATCTCCCTGTATAAAGCTCAAGTCCAAGTGGATCAAGGACCATAAAACCAGATACACTGAATCTAACAGAATAGAAAGTGGGGAAAAGTTTAGAAAACATGGTCACAGGGGAAAATTTCCTGAACAGAACACCCATGGCTTATGCTCTAAGATCAAGAATCCATAAATGGGACCTTATAAAATTGCAAAACTTCTGTATTGCAAAGGAGACAGTCAATAGGACAAAACGGCCAAATGACCTTATCAAAAAATGGGGAACAGAGCTAAACAGAGAATTATCAACTGAGGAAATTCAGATGACTGAGCAGCACTTAAGAAATGTTCAACATTCTTAGTCATCAGGGAAATGTAAATCAAAACAACACTGAGATTCCACCTCATACCAGCCAGAATGGCTGAGATCAAAAACTCAGGTGACAGCAGATGCTGGTGAGGATGTAGAAAAAGAGGAACACTCCTTCATTGCTGGTGGGATTGCAAGCTGGTATAACCACTCTGGAAATCAGTTTGGCAGACCCTCAGAAAAATGGACATAATACTACTTGAAGACCCTGCTATACCACTCCTGGGCATATACCCAGAAGATGCTCCAACATGTTATAAACGCACATGCTCCACTGTGTTCATAGCAGCCATATTTATGATAGCCAGAAGCTGGAAACAACCCAGAGGGATGGATACAGAAAATGTGGTACATATACACAATGGATTACTACTCAGCTATTAAAAACAATGACTTCATGAAATTCACAGGCAAATGGATGTATTTGAAAATATCATCCTGAGTGAGGTAATGCAGTCACAAAAGAATGAATATGTTATGTACTCACTGATGAGTGGATTTTAGCCCAAAAGTTTGGAGTACCAAAGATTCACTTCACAGCAACTTTTGGAATCAGCATGATGTCCCACAGGGAGGAGTTGGAGAAGGGACTGAAGGAGCTGAGGGAGTTTGCAGCTCCATGGAGGGAGCAATAATGTCAACTGTTCTGAACCCTCCCTGGTGCTCCTGGAGACTGGATCACCAACCAAAGAATACACATGGAGGGACCCATGGTTTGGGCCTTATATGAGGCAGAGGAGGGCCTTGTTGGACATCAGGGGGAGGAGAGGCCCTTGGTCCTGAGGGTGTTAGATGCCCCAGTATAGGGGAATGCCATGGAGGGAAGATGAGAGTGGGTGGGTCTGTTGGTGGGGGAATACCCTCATAGAGTCAGGGGGAGGTGTGAGGGGATAAGGGGTTTCCAATGGGGAGACCTGGGAAGGGGAAAACATTTGAAATGTAAATAAAGTATCAAAAAAATTTTAAAAAATGTATTAAAAAATGTTCAGCAACAACTGCTTCAGTCATGAAGGAACATCAAAGGCAGGGTCGGGTCTGTGGTTTAAGACTGACAGCATTCATGAATGCTTACAATGAGTTTTCCTTCCTTCCCTGGAAATCATGTATTTCTCAATGGATTGAGAGAAAAGAAAGCAATGGTGCAACATAACAGAGAAATAGCATATAAAGGCTACCTGGTATCTGTAGATGGCTACATGAACATGCAAGTTGTAAATACAGAAAGATGCAAAAATGGGATATTATCTGAAAATCTGGTTGAAGTTTTAATATTGGAGTTAATATGGTATAATATCTTTTATAACAGAGGTAGTGAAGGAAAAGAAAAAGGGCAAATGATAGACTAGAACCTTTTGGGTTTTTTTGTGTGTGTGTTTGTGTATTCATGTTTGCATATATTTCTACACAGCAAAACGTGTCTTCTCAAAAATTTAAATATACTAAGTTAAATGATTAAACTGGCATTGAATATAAAGTTTCCATATCTAATAAAGATTTTATTTTTTTTAAAAGATAGAAATTAGAGTCAGGCTCAAATGATATACTAATCAAGTAAATATCTCATCAGAGGAGGAATGAATGTAGAAATATAGGATGTAGGACTATAGGATAAAGAGAATATTTAGAGCAATGCTTTGTTTTCCCACATCCAAGAGTAAGGCTGGAGTAAGGGATTCTCTTTTCAAAGCAACTCAGAATTTGGACAAATGCATCCACTTTCTGCAGCTAAATGAACCCTGTACACCTAATGCCATTCTAAGCAGAAAAATGCACAACTTTGTATATCACCCATTGGCTGTCTCAAGAATGCACCCTTTACACCCCTTTCATAACTATTTTAGCATACTACTCTGAACAGAAGATCTGAGAAAGAACTTCAAGATCCATGAAAGAGAACAGAGAGCACCCTAACTACTTATCTGAGATAATGTAAGTCAGGGAGCTGCTTAACATTCTTGCTAGAGGATTGAGAAACCACCCGCTTGGCTGTGCAGCAATTCAGAGGCAGAGCTAGAAGGATCCAGGCAGGGAGGAGCATGAACTGAGCTTACTAAGTACCTGACCACCAGAGTCTTGTGGAGGGGGCTGCAGTGAGGTAAGGCTGTAAGGATTGTGCAGTGGGGGACAAACCTGGACTACAGAATGAGACAGTGTTTCCAGAAGCTAAGTGTGGTGGCTTACACCTGTAATCCCAGCACTTTGGAGGTGTTGGAAGGAATATCAGGAGTTCAAAGTCATTCTTAGCTATTCAGAAAGTTTGAGGCCAGTCAGGGCACAGGGAGACCTTGACTTAACAACTAAAGTAAACTAAAAGCAGAAAGAAAAAAAAAAAAAGATGTTTCCAAACTCTGAAACAGAGAGAAATGGCAGAAACTGTCAGCAATGATTGTCTATGTTCCCTCTCTGCAATGAGCGGTGCCCAGAACTCTGCCCTTCTAAAGTGAGGGGACCCATTCTTTTTCATTGTATCCTGATGAGACTGCGCACTAGATCCCATTTTTTTGCCCTGAAAGGCATTTCCACTTCTGAAAGCACAAAGGTAAGTAGAAAATGTGTTTCAACTGAGAAAGCATGTAGGGAAAGTTTTTTTTAATCAAGTGTCATTTTCTTAAATGTTCGTATTCACTGCATGTTAATTACTTTCTCTCTTAGTACATATAATCCTCCAGCAGAAGATCTTAGGAATAGAAGCAGGTAGCTACAAGGAAGGAGTCAGACATGATGCAAGACCTGCCATCTAAGATTTAATGTAAAGGTTAGACAAGGTCTTACTTTATATTGAACTCTGCTAATGAGCAACTGTGCACAGCATGCAACACTGGCTACTTTTGTTTTATAGCCAAATAGAATCCCAGGCTGCCACTTAATGATAGGTTAATCTGCCCCACTGAGAATCACTGTCTTTGTTTGTCATCTGTCCCACAATGACTTGTTAAACCTTGAATACGCAGGTCTGTAAGTACAGTCTATGTGTGATGCTAAGGAACCTTTCCAATGGTACCTGTAAGTTAAGTAATTGTTGATAACACTTTGTAACGAAAATAGTATCACTTCAGTGATGCTAAAATTTTTATGGTAGTTGTTTTTCTTTTTCCTGTTTTATATGAATGACTCTACTGAGTAAAATGAATGGACCAACAATCAAATACTTATTAAATTTTCTTACAAAATACAATTAAGTCTCAAGGATTTAAAAATGTCTGCCTCACTTTACTGTTGTACATAAGGATATTCTCTTTTTCTGCCTACTGTGGTACAACAAGAAGTCTTTAAATTTATAAAAATAGAAATGGGAAGAAAGGGAGCGTCACAGAGAGTCTTTTGTCAGGGACTCCCTCATATCTTCTTCCCAGTGCCAACCATGTGCCTGCATGTAGCTTCTACCCACTCCTTGCCTGTGTGGTATTCACTCTAAATCTATCCTCAGTATCTCTGATGCCTTGGTCATCCTACTCCAAGTTGTGTGAGAGCAGATAAGGTTTCAAAGTGAGCTTCTAGAGCTCACCTTCCCAAGATGTGCTGCACAATCTCAGCGAAAAGATACTCCAGTGTGGCAGTATTGGCTTTCCTCAAAAGATTCTTAATTTTTAAAACATTCATTTTATTTAGTCTCTCTCTCTCTCTCTCTCTCTCTCTCTCTCTCTCTCTCTCTCTGTGTGTGTAAGTGTGTGTGTGTGTCTGTGGGTGTGGGTGTGTGTCTGTGCCACAGTGCATGTGTGGAAGTCAGAGGACACCTAGTTGAATGAAGCCAGTTCTGGCTACTGGGGATTGACCTCAGGTTGTCAGGCTTGTTGGCAAGTACCTTTACCGTGGTACCTTTCCCCACGGAGGCATCTCTTTGGCTCACCAAATATAGTTTTACAAATATTTTTAAGAAATATGATTTTCAAGCAGGGATTTTAAGAACTGAGTTAAAACAGAGATTTGAATTGCTATTTGCTTGTAATTTTTTATTTAGAGCTCAGCACAAACATTTTCATAATTGAGGAAAGGAGAGAGGGAGGAAAAGAAGGGGCAAGAGAAAAGCAGGGAAGAAGGTGGAAAGAACAAAAGGAGGAAGGAAGGAAGAAAGGAAGGAGGGAAGGAGGGAGGGAGGGATGGCTCAACAGAAGGTGGAAAAAGGAATGGAAGAAAATAAAGGAAAGGCAAGTAAGAAAGGAAAAAGGAAGGAAGAGTAAAGGAAACAAGGGAGACTATGGGAGGGAAGAGGGGAACGGAGAAATAGAAAGGAGCATACTGAAGTCTCTTCTTTCCCAAAGATTAAATAGAATGAATAAACAAATGAAGATCAAGACATTACAGACATTTAAGCATCTCTGAATAGCAAGTTTCATTCTATATGATAGACAGATGCCATGTGACTAGGAGCCTTGCTCTCTGTTTTGCAGAGATGTGCATCACACCCACTGTGTGGTCCGCCCTCATTGCTGTGGCTTTCCCAGCTGTCCCTACCAGATCTTAACTCATATCTTCAGTGTTGAATTCCCAAAACCACTTGCTTCCAGCTCCAGGCTGTCTGTGTAGTGGGTCTATTCTCCTTAATTCCACATGGTGTCACTCTGTCTCTGCCAAGGGCATCATCATCATCCACAGTTTAGTTTCTATAATTGCTTTCTGGCCAGGAAGCAGATTTATCTTGAATCGCAAAGAGGGAGTCCTCCTTGTCTTGGGTGGTGTGCCCACTGGTGACCTCATCAGGCTACAATGGAGAATCCTAACCCAGTGCCCACACAAAAGGCCTTGGCTAAACTAAACAGGTCACAAAACAGAAACAAAAGTCAGGAATCAGGGGCAGGGGCATAGAGTGAAGGTAGGGGTTGATGGGTTGAGTAAGGAAAAAAAAGGAGGATGAGAAATAGGGTAGTCATAACGTATCATATGTGGAAACTCGTCAAAGAACTAACTTGATTCAACAAACACGTTTCACTGTCAGACAGCATTATGCTTCTCATTTCTTTCCAGACTTAGAACAAACAGGATAAAAGAAAACAAAAACCACTAGCACACTAACAGGAGTGCCAATCCTTATATTGTCACCAAACTGATACAGCAAGAAAATAAGACTTTTGCGATGGGTCTGCCATTACAAAACATCATTTATATTGTTGTATCCTATAATAGGAACTCAACAAACTGATTTTAATTAGAGAAACCAGATATGTTTTTGAAGAAAAGCTGTATTGTGAAAACGAGTACATTTTTGGGTGGTTCCAAAAGCAAATAAGCTCTATTTTTTCCAAACTTATCTAGATTTTTAAATAACAGCAAAGGAAGAAGATTTTGAGGTAACACAATTACTGATTTTCAGGCATTCATTAACCTTTAGGGAGAAGGCTTAGACTTGCTGTCAATGTGTGGTAGGAACTAGAAGAGGGGATCTTAAGAAATTCTGAGGTGTGGTGACTGAAGGTGTCATGCTGGGAAAATAGCATCATCTGGTAATGAAGTTGAAGAAGATGGTCATACAAAGAACCCACGTATTCTTGACATTCTTTCAGCCTTCAAATGTGGAATCCTGTGCTTCAAAATAAACATATAAAGCCAATATTGACAAAATGTGGCAGGAGGATTCCAAGTTCAAGAACAGCATAGTAAGACCTTGTCCCCAAAACAGAAACAATATATAAGCAGACCTATAAACAAAAAGACAAACACAGAGATAGAAAAATAGTAGGCAGGCAGACAGAGAGGCAGGCAGGAAGACAGACAGACAAATAGGAAAGGGGAATTAAACTATATGTAGTCTAACTTCTGAATATTTTATGTGGTTTTTAATTATCTGTTGGGAAAAACTTAAATATTATTTAAATGTTACCATTTATATATCTGAAAGTGTGCAATCAATTATAACAGCTGTAGAAGTTTCGCTTTCTAGCGCTGCCTTTTACCACATGCAAAGAGCAGGGTGAAGTGAAATGTCACTTACAAAATCAAACAAGCATATATCGAGGCACACACTATCCCTCCAGGAAGTAACCTGCAAAAGCATCTGAAACTCCAGATGCTCTGCAGTTGTGCAGGTGTGACAAAAAGGAGCAGGAATTTTAATCCAGCCCATGAGCTCATTTCAATGAATGGGCAAGTGCTATGCTTTTGTTTTAATTGTGGTGGAGAATGTGCTGTGTTATCTTCCTATGACTTTCATGTGTGTGTCCGTGTGTGTGTGTGTGTGTATGTGTGTGTGTGTTCAGCTTGAATTTTTAAAATGTAAATTAGGCCACATTATAGGTATCTTCGTAGGCATCTTGCTGCACCTTGCTTCTTACTATTTGTTTATATAGGTATTTATGAAATATACATTGCATGAGATTCCTCTAATAATAAATTATTAGGTACAGTGATGAGTATTTATGGCAGTAGAGTGAATGGGGATAGCAGAAGAACCTGCCACTGAACAAATGACAAGGCCTATGGGGTTGCAGGCAGCATGCAGAAGGGTCAATACATCCTGACTTTTTCTTTTGAGCAAAGAGGTTATCAGGAATTTGGTATTTAAAATGAACAGAGTTACCCAAGACAAGTCAGAGGTAGATAAAGACATGCCAGATCATAAGAGGGGACACGGTATATGAAAATTAACAATAACATTGAAAAGAAGGCATGTGTTTAATAGGTGCTAAAAACAGAGAGGTTCACAAGAAAGAACTACCCTGAGATGCTTTCAGGCCTTAAGGAATACCTGCTTGTGGGATATCCTGACTTCTGAAGGCTTTGAGCAGATATGCAGGCCTTAAATTCTACCTTTCAAAAAGGTGAGTCAGCTGTAGCTTAGAGAATGGATGGCAGACTGGCAAAGCTCTAACAGACAAACATGTAGAGAGCTGATGGATTGCTGTGTGAGAAATAATGGTACCCAGTGCAGGGAAGTGAGGATGGAGGTGGATGGACCTGCAGCAGAATGGGAGAAATAGCAAGAGGGGAAGAGTTACTCAGCATCTCGATGAGGATCTGGAGTGAAGTTGCTGTATCTGTTAGATGTACCCAACAATTTGTAATAGTTTCAGAGTTTAGCAATATGTAATAATACATAACTGTAAGAGTCTAATATCTAAAACCAATCTTAGAACATATGCTATTACATACTTTTTCTAAGTAGAGTCATCTAATTTTTCAACTAAATTCTCTAAACAACATTCTTGCGGGGGTCAAATTTAAAGAAAGCATTTTTTAAATACTAAATACTGATGAAGAGATGGACCTTGGTCAGGAATATTCTCCCAGAATTTTCCATCTGGGAATACATTTCTAATAGTAACTATAATGACCAGATTTTTTTTTCTGGGTATTTATCTAAGGCTTTTCTTAAAATTAATTAACCAACACAGTCACTGCTGTGATGACCATTCTGTTTCTGGTGCAATATCTTTTTGAGCTGGTTGATTCTTGCCTTTTATTTCTGTTATAAATAGTTTGTCGCTCCAAGACTTTTTTGTACCCAATTCTACTTGTCACTCTTTTACAAATGCACAGAAACATAAGCTAAGTATTTGCCCCTTGTCCTATCTCTTTCTCCAAATGTTTCTATCCTTTTGACTTTCTAAAGCTTGTCTGGATATTTTTTCTGATCTGTCTTTCTGTCTCCTATTCTCTTTAATTGTGTGCAGTTACATACAACATCCGCTGAGCACTTATCTCCAACTGCTGCATGTTTGTTGGGAACAACCAAAAGGAACTTACTCTAAGCGCTACCATCTCATTTTCAGACTCCATTTAATCCTAGGGAGAAACTAAACTCAAGGTCCCAGACCCTAGGGGAGCCGGGAATTTCCCAATAGCTGAACAATTATCTTGCTGGCAGGGTCAAACACGTTCATTTCACAGGCCCAGGAACAAACACCTACCCCACTTCTCCTAATTGTCTGTTAACTGGTAGAGAATATAGAAATTGCTGTGATAGAATCAGATCACATAAATGATACAAATATATAACCAATTGCCTGTTGTGCATTAATTAACTACATGCAGCTGACCTGCTTCTTTGTCCTGTTATCAGTCTGAACGCTAGACTTAATGTCTAGGAGGATGTGTTAAGGGCTTTGAAAGCAGGTGTCCTGGAAGAGGCCCAGCCTTCAACAGATATTCCCTTGCTTAACCCTCAGTGTCAAAACATGGTTTTATGACCCTGCAGCTCACCCATTCCCCACACCCTCTTTTGCAGTTTCACCCTTTAAAATGCAATACAGTTTTCAGTTCAGATCCCAGACTGTCTCCCTGGCTCCCACCAAGCACCCAACATGTCAACGTTTTGAATACTTGATTCTTCTACATTTTAATAGTCTTTCATACATTTGACATCTTTGCATCTATTTTTGTCCATATATTAATTACAACTACCCCAAAGTCTAAATAATAACTTTTAATTTGGATTTCCTGTGGGTCTATTTTACATTTGATCTTATTATCTCTTTTTTCTCTTATCTATTACTTCTTCTGGTTATGAGTTGTGTAAAATTGTATCCTGATACATTAGAAATGTCACTGAAGCCAGGCATAGTGGTGTGTTCCTTTAATCCCAGCACTCTGGAGGTAGAGGCAGGTAGATCTCTAAATTCAAGATTAGCCTGATCTATGGAGAGAATTCCAGGACAGCAAGGGTTACACATAGAAACGTTGTCTCAAAATGAGAGAGAGAGAGAGAGAGAGAGAGAGAGAGAGAGAGAGAGAGAGAAGGAAGAGGAGGAGGAGGAAGAGGGAGGATGGAGGAGAAGGAGGGGAAGGGAGGGGGAGGGAGGAGGGAAGGGCTATTAGTGTATTGATCTTTGGAGGCTGAGCATAAGGAAACTACAATGTATACATCTCAGTGACACAGTGTTCCTTAGAGAATTTACTGTGGTATCTGCCTAGAAGCTAAGGCATGTATGATTCTCATCAGGATTGACCCACTGCTACATCTTTCAAACTCATTTCAGTTGTTTGCAGAGAGTTCTTTGAAAGGCCCCAGATAAAATTCTGGATGTGTTTACCTTTTCTTCTCTTTCATTAACACTGAACTCAAATTGTTGTTTTCATAGCTGTATTAAGAATATAGTGATATGTGGTGTATATGTTTTTAACATTCTTTAAAATAAATGGTTTCTGTAAGATTATTATAAGTAGAAAAAGCTATTTTTCATTATACACAACAGAGAATGCAACCCCAAGTTAAAGATTTCTATGTCACAGAAGACAGAAATGAGAAGACAATTTTATCTACACTAAAAGTAAATGAATTCCAGGTGTGGTGATGCACACATAATCCCAGCATTCAGAAGGATCTCTGTGAGTTTGAGATGAGTATGGTCTACATAACTAGTTCTAGGCTCTTCAGGACTACACAATGTAATGAGCCCCCATCTCAACAATACATAAATAAATAAGATAAATTAACTTAAAAAAACTAATAAAGACTAAAAAATAAAAGTGAAAATGTTAGTATATTCTTATAGGTATACATTTCCTAAATCAGCGGATGGTGAGCACTGAGCAAACGAAAAAGCCTGTCTTTTTGTCTGGGCAGCCTCCTCTTCTAGTTCTGTAATCCAGAGAATTCATAAAATGTTTAGAAAGCTAAAGTGGCCCGAGGCCAGCAGTACTCCAAACCAAACACTGTCTGTAGAAAGCTTTCTCCCATTGGTTTCTTAATCTCCTTGTATTCAGATTGGTTAAACATTAATTCACAGATAAAGATTCCCTTGCACAGACTGAATATAACCTCTATTAACAAAAAATAAAGAAAATGAGAAAAAAGAAAAATAAAAAAAAATTACACCAAATATCCATCTGAGGAAAGAAAGAAGTATATATGGGTAGAAATATTTCAATCTGTTTTTCCAATAAGTGAAAAAGGAATAAAATTATAAAAAACATCAGGTAAGGAAAAAATGAAGTATAATTTCTAGAAACAAGAAACTAAACAGGTAAAACAGATAAGCAGGTGTTTGGATATTCCATGGATGATATCCTATTCACTAAGTGAGTACTGCATCAAGAGCATATCTACAAATGATCCTGAGAGCCCAGCAGACATGAACAAAAATGCCAGAAAGAGGAATCACACAGAGCACAAGAGGACGTGGCTGAAGGTATGTTTCTGTTTTGTTTTGTTTTGTTTGTTTGTTTGTTTGCTTGTTTTTAGAATGCATTATGGATAGAGTGAGAATGGTAAAATTGGTCCAAAAAATAGTCAAGAAGAATTGCAAACAGGAAGAAATCTTGTGAGAATCTGTAAGGAAAAGAAAAACCCTTCACAGAGCAGGGAATCCAGTGATGTCGTCTGTCTCAACAAGAACACTAGAAGGAGAGTTGGAATCCTAAGATTGGGAGTGGTTCCCATTAACAGACACATATTGACAGCACCTCTGAGGCCTGACAATCAGAAGGAAAGTAACTCAGGAGAAGTCTGAGGTATGAGACAATCACAGCAAAGCAGAGTGCCATCACATGAGCTTGTATACCCAAAGCAATATGGGTTACATAGTCGTGAAAAGCACATCTAACTGTTATTTATTCAACTGATTAGCTTCTTGTATCTTTTACTGCAATTAAAGTAATCTATTTTCTAACCTTTTAAAAAATTTATTTTATTATATATATTTGTGTGTATGCAGGCCAGTGCTAATGGAAGAAAAAAAAAAAGGATTAGATCCTTGGGAGCTAGAGTTTTTAGTTAGTTGTGAGACACCAATATGGGTACAGGGAACTAAACTAAGGTCTTTTAGAAAAGTAGTAAGTACACTTAGGAGCTGAGACAACTCTCTGACCCCTGTGGGTTTTTTTAAACTTTTAAAATTAGATTTATTCTTTGGCTCTTTCCTTCATGCATTCTGATAACTATCAGTCCATCCTCCCTTATTTGCCTCCCACTCCTGACAATGCCCCCAGCACAAACAGTACTGAGAGAGAAATATCAATTTAGTGATGAATAAATGTTAATACAGAAAAACAAACACAATAAAATAAAAAACAGAGTTAAGTCATAAAACAGTTGTAGTAAAGGTTCTGCCTTGTTGAGCCATGGAACGTTATTTCAAATTCAGAGTTTTGTGATGGTGAATAAGTTAGTTAAGGTTAAATCTACTTACCTGTCAGATGTGAGTTGCTATAACACCATCTTCAAGTGACTATGGGGAGATTTAAATTATTTACATAAACCATATTTAGGAAGAGGCTCCTTTTATGCCCTTAAAAAGGAAAAAGGCATCACTACAGTAAATATATCAATATGGAATTCTCACTTGCCACTACTTTAAAAATAGTTGTATCAGTCATTTCTTCAATGTAGAAAATCCAATAGTTTTTCTCTTCCATGTTGCCTTTTGAAAATAACAAAGTTTGTGAATAGTTGGAAAGAAATTGAACATCAGCACGGGAAATTTTCCTGAAGAGAATACCAATGGCTCAGGCTCTATGATCAATTATTAACAAATGGGACCTCATAAAATTAAAAAAACTTCTGTAAGGCGAAGGACACTGTCAATAGGACAAAATGGCAACCTACAGATTAGAAAAAGATCTTTACCATCTCTACTTCTGATAGAGGACTAATATCCAAAATATACAAAGAACTCAAGAACTTATACTCCAGAGAACTAACTAACCCTATAAAAAAATGGGATACAGAGCTAAACGAAGAATTCTCAACTGAGGAATACTGAATGGTCAAGAAGCACTTAAAGAAATGTTCAACGTCCTTAGTCATCAGGGAAATGCAAATCAAAATGACCCTGAGATTTCACCTCACACCAGCCATTATGGTTAAGATCAAAAATGCAGGTGACAGCAGATGCTGGTAAGGATGTGGAGAAAGAGGAACACTCCTCCATTGCTGGTGGGATTGCAAGCTGGTACAACCACTCTGGACAACAGTCTGGCAGTGCCTCAGTAAATTGGACATAGTACTACCTGATGACCCAGCTATACCACTCCTGGGCATACACCCAAAAGATGCTACAACGTATAACAAGGACTCATGCTCCACTATGTTTATAGCAGCTTTATTTATAATAGACAGAAGTTGAAAACAACCCAGATGTCCCTCAACTGAGGAATGGATACAGAAAATGTGGTGCTTTTACACAATGGAATACTACTCAGCTATTAAAAACAATGACTTCATGAAATTCACAGGCAAACAGATGGAACTAGAAAATATCATCCTTAGTGAGGTAACCAGTCACAAAAGAACGAATAGGGTATGTACTCACTGATAAGTGGATATTAGCCCATAAGCTCAGAATACCCACAATACAACTCACAGACCATATGAAACTCAAAAAGAAGGAAGACCAAAGTGTTGATACTTCAGTACTACTTAGAAGGGGAACAAAATAATTATGGGAGATAGAAGGAGGTTGGCCTCTGGGATGATGAGAGGATAAAAAGGGGCCAAGATCAAGTGTGGGGGGAGATGGGAGAGAAGTACAGAGTATCAGGAAATTGAATGGAGGTGTATAGCAGTGGGGGATGGGGAACTGCAGGTAATTACTAGAAAGTACCCAGATGCCATGAAATCAAGAGGTTCCCAGGACCCAACGGGGAAGAAATTAGCTAAAATGTCCAACGCAGGGGAGATAGAACCTGTAGAGACAATATCCAGTGGATAGGCACAGCGCCTGGTAGAGGGATGGGGCACCCAACCATCTCAAAAATTTTAACCCAGAATTGTTCCTGTCTAAAGAAAATACAGGGCCTAAGAGTGGTTTAGAGACTGAAGGAAAGGTCTGCCTTTCTTAGAGACTGCCCCACTTAGGGATCCATTCCATCTGCAGACACCAAACACAGACACTATTGCTGCCAGGAGGCACTGGTATGGCGGCTGTCCCCTGAGAAGCTCTGCCAGAGCCTGATCAATACAGATTTGGATGCTCACAGCCAACCTTTGGACTGAGCATGGACTCCCCAAGGGAAGAGTTAGGGGAAGGACTGAAGGAGTTGATGGGCATTGCAACCCCATAGGAAGAACAATATCAACTAACCAGAGCTCCCAGGAACTAAACTACCAACAAAAGATTATACATGTTGCACCCCATGGCTCCAGACACAGATGTAGCAAAGGATTGCCTTATCTGGCATCAATGGGAAGGGAGGCCATTGGTCCTGTGGAGGCTCAGTGAACCAGCATAAGGGGATGCTAGGTTGGTGAGGTGGGAGTGGGAGTACCCTCATAGTGGGGGGTATGGGATGCGGGGCTTGCAGAGGAGAAACTGGGAAGCGTGACAACATTTGAAATGTAAACAAATAGAATAACCAAAAAAAAAAAAAAAAAAGATAAAAGAAATTACATAAAAAACAAAACCACAAGTAACCAAGCACAGACAAATCAAACACAGGTATGTGAGATAAAGTAGTAGGATGTATCATCCTATATAGAGATAATTAAGTAAATTTGTAGTGTAAACCAAATTTTTATCATATTATCACAGCCAGAGAAAGCAGCTAGAATACCTGCTGCCTACATATACCACATAGAGTGACTAACCAATGTGCCATGACATTTTCCTGGTACTTCTTTACATTGTAATCTTCTAATCAATGTTATTGAGCATTAGAGAATCAGGTCAGTTGGTGAAGTGCTTGCTAAACAAGAGATGTGGGCATCCAGATCACCCAAGTAAAGGTTGGGCAAATTGGCACATGTCTGTGTGCCTGCAATGGGTAGGTGGAGACAGATGGATCCCTGTGGCTTGATTGTCGACTAGTCTAACCCATTTGTGAAGTCTGGATTCAATGAGAGACCTTGTCCCAAAATATAAGGTAGAGTCTGAAAGAGACACTAGATGTTGACTTCTGCGCACGCGCGCGCGAGCACACACACACACACACACACACACACACACACACAGGTATGTCTGTGTCCTCACAGATACAAATGAGAAAATAATCAAAATGATGTCTTCATTTTTTTTTTTTTTACCTTGAAATTTGCTCCAAAATTCTTCTTTCTCTAAAGAAAAGTTGCCTGAGATATTGTAGAGAAGCAAAGAAGTAGACATTGCCTATAGGGTCACCCATCTGTCCACTTTAGTTTCCTGACTAAGTTTTCATCAGAACTTTCTTTTAATGATGCCCTTCACCCATAATGCTTCCTTAGCACAGGACTTGAAGGCATTTAACATAAATCTCTCCCTCCCCCTGACTATTTAGAACATTGCTTGCATTTCATGGATTTTTAGAAACATTAAGTGTAGTTACTGCTACATTTTCTTTCCCCCATGAAGGGTAATACCACACAGAGGTGGGCTTCCATGGGGCTGACTGCAGCCTTTTTTTGTTTATCAGTTGAAATTTCCATAATTTGCCTTAATGCCATGATGATACAAACTTTATGACTCCTGGGTTGCTGGGGCCTTGAGTGAAATCCAGGCAATGTCAAGCTCTTTGCCTCTGTCATGGCTATATTTTTTTATCAGAGTCTTAGCCTTGGTATGATAGCATCAGGTTCCTGGGAAATTCCAAAAAACATCTGTTTCCACTCCTTTCATAAGACTTCAACAAGCATACCAAAACATTCAGAAGCAGTAGTACTGTCTCTTCACCAAATCTCTGCCCTGGGCATAGCTCATTCACAAGGTAACATCTCATACCAGCTACTGCCCATGAGAGAAATGGGCTTTTGTCCATGTCAGCAACTGTAGGCTGGACACTCTAGGGATACTAAATGTAAGGAAATAAAGTAGAAGAAAGACTTTGTAGGTCTTTGTCAAACACACAAAGTACTCTAATTCTGGTATCCTTTAAGTGTCCAAAGCCAAAATCATTACAAGCCTCATTTCTTCATAGATTA